>JAUMJL010001796.1:0-83727 GCA_033558185.1 Dromococcyx pavoninus
GCTCTCTGATTGGCCGCGCGGCGCTGATAGACGAGCGGTCCCGGAGCCGGGCGCTTTGCGACAACGGGGTCGCTTTGCGACAGGGGCGGTGCCTGTGGGCGGTGGCGGGGCCGGTGTCGGCGCGGCCATGCTGCTCACCGTGTTCTGTCTGCGCCGCGACCACAGCGAGCTCACCTTCTCCCTGCAGGTGGACGCCGACTTCGAGCTGCAGAACTTCCGCGCACTCTGCGAGCTCGAGTCCGGCATCCCGGCCGCCGAGAGCCAGGTCGGGCCCGGGGATGGCCCCCCCCGTGTTCCCCCGTGATACCCGCTCCTCCTACCCCAGGGATGGGCCCCCCCGTGTCCCCGCTCTCCCGCGTCACTGGATCCCTGTGACCCCTGCCCGGGGCTGGGTGTCGCCGCGTCCCTTCTGCCTCCTCGGGGCTGGATCCCCGTGTACCCGTTGCCCCCCTCCTCCCGAGGCTGGGTCCTCCCGGTGTCCCCGCTCCCCTGCCGTGTGTGGGGCTGCTGCCCCCCACCCCGGGGCTGGGGTCTTCCTGTCCCCGTTGCCCCCCCCCCCGTCCCACCGAGACTGGGCCCCCGTGTGTCCCCCCCGGAGCTGGATCTCCGTGTCCCCGCTCCCCCTCCGTGTCCCCGCTCCCCCTCCGTGTCCCCGCTCCCCCTCCGTGTCCCCATTCCCTCTCGAGGCTGGATCCCGGTGTTCCACCCCACCCCGAGCTGGGACTCCCCGTGTCCCCTCTCCTCCTGTGTCCTCACTCACCCCCACTCGGGACTGGGACACCCCTCCGTCCCTGCTTCCCTCTCCGTGTCACTACTACCCCCCACCCCGGGACTGGGACCCCTCTATGTCCCTGCTGAGCCCCCGCACTCTGCATCTCAGGGTCTGGGCTCATGGAAGGGGTGGGGGGGTCTGACATTTCAGGTTTAGGGCAGAAATGCATCCTTTTTCCCTCAAAATCCTGCTCTTCCCCTTGGGAAAGGGCTTCAGTCCCCAGGACTTGGTGTTTCTCCGGGAACAGCTCGGTTTCCTCCCACAGTGCAGCTGAAAAGGAGGAATAAAAGGGGGTTTTATTGAGTTTTCAGAGGAATTTGGGATTTTAACGTGGAAGGATTTGGAATGGGAGGCGCAGGAACTGGAAAACAGGGAAGGTGGGAACCCATGATCTCCTTGCACCTCCAGGAGCGAGGCTGAAATGCCCAGGAAAGGGTTTATTTATCTTATCCAATTCCTGCCTGTGGAAAGGAATTGAGGCTTTTCCCCCCTTTTGCACAGGATCAGGTGCAGCTGCCTGGTTCCCTCACCCCTTCCAGCTGGAATTCAGGGCTGGCTCCTCATGATGTGCCCAGGCACATGGCAGGCTGGGGTGTGGGACAACTCCTGTCTATCCATAGAGGCTTTACTCACTGTTTTGGGTTCAATCCTGCTGGGTTTTGCCATTCCCACCCCTTTGCCAGCAGAGCAACGCGGTGCTGGCCGGGGCGGTGTCAGCTCCATCCCTCGGGGTGCCTGGCAGAGTTTTGTGGCAATGGCTTTTGCTTCCCAAGCCTTTTCCACATCTCAATTAGTGAAGTATTTTTCCAATCAAGCCTACACTACTCAGATGGAAGAGCTGCTGAAGTGGAGCCCTGGAGGTGGACGCGTTCCCTCCCTAAGTGGGTTCCCAACCCTTCGCACATGACGTTTCCCTTTGCCTTCAGCACACCTTTTATTTTGGGATGGAGAGGGAAGTGCTTTCCCAAGCAGGGATAGGAGATCAAGGTGAGGTGGATTTTCCTTTAGGGGGAAAAAACCTCTTGGTTTTGGTAGGCAGAAAGAGAGAAATGAGCTTCTGTGAGGGTTTCCACCCGTGTCGCAGCCGCTGGCAGGGATGGCCTCTGTGTGTGGGACAGTGAGCACACGGTTGCTTCGGTATCTCCAGGAGTGTGAACTCCTCAGCAGCTTTATCCCTGGTGTCAGGGTAACCACCAGCTCAGAACTGGTTTGGGATAATGAGGGGACACAAGCTTTTCTGCTTGTATCTTGCCAGCAGTTCCCTTCCTCTGTGGTTAAGCTGCCGCTGTGGAGTGTGGCTTTATTGGCTGTAGGTAACAGGGATCAGCTCTGTCCTTTTTGTCACCACCTCTGCTTCCCCTCTGCCATTTCCACATCATTTTATGCCTTTTTAAATATTTCCTGGCCATATATTTACTGCTCTTTTCTCTCCCATTCCTGCCCAGTGTTTGTGAAGTGTTTTCAGGACCTTCGGTGGGGAGAAGGTTATGAAAATACATGTTATCAGTGAAGCAGCTCGTGGTGCAGAGGGATTTTGTGTGCTCAAACCATCCTCTACAGACGAGCAGCGTTCCCTTTCCCAGACCAGATGTTTTATTGCTGTTCTCCACCACTGTTTTTCCATAACCAGTGTGTATATTGCTTTAAAGGTGTCACGTTGGCCCAAAAGGAGGATGGATTTAATAGGGTGGGGTAAGCAACTGCTGCCTGTGGAGGAGGGTTAATCCCAGTCATATTCCCTGCTGGTTTGGGCAGTTAATTCCAGGTGCTGCTGTTAATTCCAGGGGCTTCCAAGCACTGGCCACGGCTGCAAGGTGTGCGATAACGGGCCGGATGTTGTGGTGATAATAGGAGCTGGGTGAGGAGAGGGGAAATAATTCTGCTCACTGTGGTTTCCTCCACGCATCGAGGCTGTGGAGAGGGAATAGGGAGACTCTTGGCTGAGCCACTTTCTTCTGGCAGCACCATTTATTTCATTCATTCCTCTTTCCTTACCTGCTGTGGGGCCGTTTAACAGGTTCTGGGTTGGGTTGATCTGGGGTTGCTGGAGGTATCACCACTCCTGACTGGGGCTCCTGGGACCGTAAGGAGGTTCTGCCCTACGACACCTTGCCAAATCCAGTGCCATGCGGTGTCCATGCCTGCATCCCTGCCCAGGGCACCTCCAGCAGAGCCCATGTCCAAAACCTGGCTGGCAGATAACGAAACCACACCAAAACTGGATCAGTTTGTTCTGACAGCAGAGCAGGATGGGTCAAAAGCTCATCGAGTCACGCTGCTGGTGGATGTAGAGCGAGAGCCGGGCGCTTAATTCATTGTCTGAGCCATTCAGGCTGAACACTCATAAATCCAATCCCAGCAAGACAACAGAGGTAAAACCTTACTTAAACTGATTAACTTGTCTTTTCTGGAGTGTCTGTGCAGGGAAGCTGCCATTTAGGATTTGCCTGCGCAGCTGGGATTTACGGCAGGCGGGCAGCGGCGTTGGTGAGGTCTGGTAATGTGAAAGGATGCACTGGGACTCTTCTTACAAGCTAATTGTGCTGGGAGTGCCTTGCAAACCATCAGAGTGAGGACTGCACACCTTAACGTAGCTTGGAAGCAGCCCCTTGTTTGCATAGGAAGGGTTCCAGCCCAGATCAGCACTACTGAGGTTGATAATTGTGTTGTTAATGAGGAGGTAGGAGGCTTGTGCTTGGTTCTAATCATGTGTGTTTCTCTGTTTCCACTTGGAGTGCATGAGTGGGATTCTCTGTAATATTCCCGAGTTACTGGAGTAAGGTAGTGAAAGTCTGTAGTGTCTTCCAGACCTTAAGACATGTAGTAATGGGGCTTTTTTGGATCTGCTGCTTGCGACAGCATCGGGTAAAGGCACAGCCCATCCAGGCCAAGACTGCGAAAGCTTCTCCAGCGTGGCTTTGCCAGTCCCGACCTGCAGCAAATCTTTAGTTGCTGATCCAGCCTTTTCCAGTTGTGGAGAGACTCGATCTTGCTAAACGGGGTTGTAAAAGTGAAATTCGATCGTGTAGCCGACGGGTTTAGGCTGAGTTCTCCAGCACTTCTTGCTCTGGAGCCCTGCCAGGGGCAGGAGGCTGCTGGACGGATCTGCCCGGGCTTGCTGCACTCCAGTGACGGCACAGGAACCTTCATGGTTTGCAGACAGCATTTCTGGGAACTTCTGTTCCTGTCAAGCACTGCTTTATTTTATTTCCTTTGCTTCCCTGTAATTCAGGACATCTGTGGGTATCACAGATCCAGCATTAATAGGAATGTTCCCATGGTGATTATTCATTTTTATCTTGATATGTTTTGATGTTTAATCTGCAGACCCCTTGTTAAGTCAGATCATCAGAACAGAAAAGGATGTGAATTAGAATCATAGAATGGTTTGGGTTGGGAAGCACCTCAAAGCCCACCCAGTTCCACCCCCTGCCATGGGCAGGGACACCTCCCACAGGATCAGGGGGCTCAAAGCCCCATCCAACCTGGCCTTGAACACCTCCAGGGATGGGGCAATTCCCCACCACAGAGTGACTGCTCTCTCGGGAACAGTGTCTTTGGGTGTGGAACCTTCAAGTCTGGCTGAAGTAAATTGGGAATCGCTGAGCAAATCATTGAGGGCCCTGTAAAACTGGTTGTTCTGGGGATCAGCGTTGTGGGAAACAGCAGGGATCATAGATATTGGACTGGATCATCCATGGATCTGGATGCTACTCGTGGATGTGCGTGGTCAGTAGGTGTTGACCTGCAGGAGGTCGCACTGCAGCGGGCGGCTGTGACTTCTACGGTCGTGGAGGCTGCGTTCTGGAAATGTGTGGCAAGCAGCCCTGGCACAAGGCTTACTTTCCTTTAATAATCCAGGTGTCTAATTAAAAGGGAGGAGCCCTTCTGTGAGAGCAAGAAACCACTGCTGGGTGTCAGTGAGGCCAGTCTGTGTCCTTGTCCCCCTACTGCCTTGTCAGTCAGGGCAGAGGTGCTTTGGCAGGGTCCGTGATGAGGACCTCACACCTTCCCTCTGAGGCTTTGAGGTGAGTCCAGAGGATTGGAACACCTTCCTCACAAAATGAAACTGATAAAGAGGGGGATGCTGTCCACTTTGTCGTGCTTGCTGTTTCACTGCACTCTCTCCCTGAACAGATTGTCTATGCAGAGCAGCCTCTCACCGACAACAACCGATCCTTGGCCTCCTATGGCCTGAAGGACGGGGATGTGGTGATCCTGCGGCAGAAAGAGGCCGTCGAGCCACGGCCCTCCATCCGCTTCCCAGGTGAGAAAGGATTTGTGATAACGTTTGCCCTGAGCATCCAAAGATCCCTCTGTTTCTCAAACACTGACTTCATCTCACATCTCACTGATCTCCTTTAGCAGGTCGCTAGGTGAAGCGTTTAGGAAGGAGTGTGGCTCGGGATGAGGCAGGGGGTTAAAATTGGCTGAAGGCCTTGTTATTTAATAGCTTTTTAATTCTGAGAAAGTGAATACCATTTTGCAGTTCTTTTGGGCAGATATGGAGAAAGCTTGGAAGGAAGGGAACCAGTTCAGAGCAGTGTTTTTTTGTAAATGAGTGTGAATTTCCATAGGGCTGCTGGTTCCCTTCCTGCTCGATGTAATGGTGTGATGATATGCACTCTGTGTTGAAAGGCTGTCACGATGCACGTCTGAGTCTGTGCTTTGACAAATACCCAGAGAATCTGCATCCTGGCACGATCGTGCAAAAAGGCTCCTCAGATAACATCTGAGCAGGGCCCTGCTCCTCTCCCTTGCCTCCTGCAGCAATTCCTAGCAAATCCCTGCCATAAAATACTGCTGGAAAAGAAGATGTGGTTGGCTGAGGAGAGCGTGGGAGCATTGTGTGAGGTCTTCATCCTCCTGCCTCGGCTGGAGGATCAATACCTCTGATGCAGGTCTGCAGGAATAATACTTCCCACCCCTCCCTGCTTTTTTTAATCTGAGGGATTCACGAGTGCCCAGGAGACACTGGGTTTAACCTTGCGATCCCTTCATGCGGCACTCACGTGTGTGAAGCTGGAAATACCAGTCTGTGATTCAATAAGTGTGTTTCAGGAGATAAAAAATGGGCCAGGTGGAAAGCTGGACCAGTTACAGAAATAGGTGCTCACATTCCTAACCTAGTAACCTAGCAGCCACGCTTCCCAAACAAGCTGCTGTTTGCAGAATCCACCCTGATACTGTAGCATTGAGAGCAGCTCATCCTCCCTGTGTTTTTTCCACTGTTTTCCAAGTCAAACTGTAAACAGGAAGCGCTGACTCCTCCATCTCCTCTTCTCCCAAGGTCTGCCGAGGATAGACTTCAGCAGCATCGCGGTTCCGGGGACATCCACACAGCAGCACCAACCGGCTGCGCAGCGTCTGCGCCCCTCGCCTCCCGATGCACCTTCCTTCCCTCAGGGTTTGGACAACCCAGCACTGCTCCGGGAGATGCTGCTCGCCAATCCCCACGAGCTGTCCTTGCTGAAGGAGCGCAATCCGCCCTTGGCGGAGGCCTTGCTCAGCGGAGACCTTGGTAAGTTGGGTTTTTATTCTGTGGGAGGTGCTTTTGAATCCGTTTGAGCTCAGTTCTGATAAAAGGCAGCCGGTTGCTGCCAGCTCATTGATGGTGCTGATGAAAGGTGTCCGTTGGGAGGACTCGAGGTAGAATTTCTCCCCTCCTGACAAGACTGTTTCTGGCAAGTTGGGTGTGTTTCTCCTGCTTGACTTCTTTAATATCCTCTTATCCCCTACTTTGAAGTATCAGCTGCACAGATCAGTGGAGTTTCTGTGAACATAAATATTTCAGCTCTAGATTTTTATGCTAACCCTCTCTGAATGCACATTTTCCAGTGATGGTGGTGTGTTTGCTGCATTCCAGAGCCCACTGAGACCTTGACAGAGCAGTACCCAATAGAAACCAACTCTGTCCGTAGTGGTTAGTGGCTAGGGACATCAGAAAGGGAGAGGAAAAGGAACTGCAAATAGGGTTTTTAGGGAGCTTTTCCAGTAGGAATAGTCATAAATGTTTATGTTTCTGTTGATCTTGAAAGTGTTTGTGTACTTTGGGCACAGTTGAAGCCTAGTGCCGTGTCCGTCGCTTCCTCTGCAGGTGAGCAGCTGGTGTTGGTCCCTGTCCTGCAAGACACTCTGATGTCCTTTTGGGATGAGAACAGAGTGGTGGTTTGGGCCTCAGGAGATGAGCTCCTCAACCTCTGCATGACCTTTAGTTAGGAAATAAATCCTGCTGAGTTTGAGGAAGGAGCTTCCAGTAGGAGTCTTTTTTTCCCACTTTCAAGGTTTGATGTCTCTCCATCAAAGGAAGCTCGAAGGGAACTCGCATAGATACTGTCAGCCTGTTTCATTGTTAAATGAAACTCTCACTCAGAGTTAAACCCACATCCTTTGTGCTTTCAAGCTGTCTCACACCTCTTGCGAGTGCTGCATCTGTACTGCAGCAGAGAAGTTCCTCCCATCACCTTGAGCAGATGTGCTTCTGCTGGCAGAAGAACCGAGGGGCTGAGCCCAAGGCACCCAGCACTGGCTCATCTGCCCATCTCTCTTGTCTTGCACGCATTAAGCTTCTATTCAGGTGTGTGTTTTCAGTCCCAAGTGGCTGCAGAGAAATGAAGTGGGGTTTGATCTGGTTGTGCTCTCGTTGTTCTGTGCTGCTGCTCTCGGTGCTTGGGCACAGATCCAGCTCAGCTCTGGCTCTGCTGACCAGATAAACACATGGACATGGGCCGTGTGACGGTGCTGGGTGCTTCAGAAGGCACCTCCTGTGCAGAAGCCTGATATAAAACCAAAAAAAACAATCAGGAAAACATAGGTTTTGAGCTGCTTCATGGGTGCTGCATTTCTGGAAGCAAACCCACAACCTTCTGTGTTTACAGAACTTATTTATTGCCAAGTCCCTTTGGGAACATATTTGATCAGTAAAAATTAGACAGAAGACATCCAAAAAGCAGGGATTTAAAATCTGTGTCTTTAAAATGTGCAGCTTGGCTTTGGGAAGCAGATGTCAGTGGTAGGCATTGAGCTTTAGGTATTATAATGGCTCTGTCTTTGCCTGTGTTTCTTGGGTTTAAAGTAAGGTTTGTTGTTAGCCTTTTTATGTCTTACAATTTGCCCTTGCTCTTTGCTGGATCTCCAGGCTGTTACTGCACCAGGGACTGCTGAGCACAGAAGGCAGCAGGGTCTGCAGGCTGTTCCTGTGGATGGGCCATGCTGAGTGCTATGAAATCTCACTTCAGTCTCTGTCTGCAGCTTTTTCAAACTACAGTCACACTCATTTGATTTATACAAGTTCTGTAGTCCTGAGTTCTGCTTCAGGTCTCATTTATCAGCTGTTGGGGTTTGAGTATTGTGCAGGCAGTTCTTGCCGCAGTAGAAGAATGAATTCCTGCTTTAATGGCAGCTCTTTTTTTTTAAATATTGTTGTCTTCATGTGTTTTCTGGTTTTCTTCCCTATAAAAATGTATGTGCAAGGAAACTGAGTCTGATTGTGCTCAGTTTGGGTAGCAGGCAGCAAAAGGAGCTCTGTCTGGTTGCTTTTCATCTCAGTGGGTTCCCAGGTTTGCCAGGGATCCTTTGAGGAACATCAGTGCTGCTTTCAGACGGAGCCTTTTGTGCCTGTGCTGCCGGAGCCTACCCCTGAGCGCCTGCTGGCATAAAAAGAAGAGTTTGCTCTGCCAGACCTTGATCTTTAAGGGTAATTTCCAGTAAACAGCATTTCTTGTTACTGCAGAGAAATTCACCAGGGTGTTGCTGGAGCAGCAGCAGGACCGAGCCCGGCGGGAGCAAGAGCGTATCCGACTCTATTCAGCTGACCCTTTTGATCTCGAGGCACAGGCCAAGATAGAAGAAGACATAAGGTAGCAAACCATGGTTGCCTGCAGGCTTGGGAGGTCTTCACGGTGCTTTTTTCCACAGGGTGCTTCCATCCATGGTGCTTTTTCCTTGGAGGATGCAACGTGTGTTTAGATCCTGCCTTTAGGTGCTCCCGTGGTGGTGCTCTGACCCCTGTGTGTGTGTGGGGTGGTTGGGGACTGGGTTTGTGTAGGCACACCCCATCCTTCAGGTGTATCCAGCTGAGCACAGATCAGGAGATCCAGCACTGCTGTCTGTGTCTGAGGTCCCAGGGCTGCCTGAGCTGCTCTGCTCTGAAATGAACACTTGTGGAGAGCACAAAACCGGGGCCCTCTGAGAGGTGGCACTGTGGTGCCTCAGGCACGTTTTGAAGCAGAGAGCCTGTGCTGCTCTCAGCTGAGCTCTGCACAGCAATGCAGTGTCATTTCTCCCAGCTGCTTTCAAGGTCTGGTTTCATCACTGTGTGTCTCTGGCTGATTCCAGACTCAGAACATCACTGCTGGCAGAAGAGATGTTCTGTAGAAACACGTTTTGCTCCTCAGCTTTCTCCCTCTTGCTGTCTTCCAAATGTAATTGCTTTGGGCTGAGGCTTGGTTTCTTAAGTTGAGTGATAAATCCTTGACTCAGAACATGACTGATAGTTTTTAACCCAATAAAAACATGTCTTTGTGATACAGGCTTGTAGTTGGTCATAACCAAAATTAATCTGTGGTAAGGGTCACTCTTGTGTTATGATTTACAAGGTGTTGGTGCTGGATAAATCCTTAGCTTAGCAATGCAGAAAAATATACATTTATAGATAGCAGAACACTCCTTAGAGGTACAGGAGTGTTTCCTTTCTTCCTTAGATGAGGGGACAGATAAGGGTGATATGCCCCAGGCTGTGCAGCTGGTAGGGAACAGGTTGGGCATCCAACAGTCTCCAGATTTCATGCTCTGGGTAGTTCCTCTGAACTCCTTGCTGCATTAGGTGGCTCTGCCCAGGATCCATTGGAAGGCACTGCAAGGACTGTATTTTTGAGACCTGTCTCTGTCCTTCAAGTGTATCTTAGGTGGAGAACCTGTCTGGGACAGAGACAGCAGAATAACAGATCTGACAGGGAACCAAACCAAAGATTAACAACTGTATATCTAAATTTAATCTGAATTTAACAACAAACAGGACAACGTGTGGCGCTCTGTTTCACGAGTGTGTGAAGTGGGACAGGCTCCAGTAGGGTAGTGGGGTACTTCAGCTCCCAAGCAAGCCAGGTCTTGGATGCCTTTAGCTGTTTTCCTTCCCCACATCTGCCCATCTTGTCGTGGGAAGGCTGGCACAGTAGAGAAGATGGGTAAGAGAGGAGCTCGGGGCTTTTCCCCTACTGAGGAGTAAAAAATGAAATGGCACCAAAATTGGAAGCCCTCTTTGGTAGAGAAAACTATTTCAGGTGCAGTCACTATGGATACCCATCACTTCTGAGATTACCACAGGGGCTGTGATGGGCTTGTTGAACATCATTGCTTCTGTAGGATTGAATTTGCAGCGATGGCTTCTGCCCCTGGTGCTGTTTTCACTGCAGTTTGTTCACCTCCACCCTTTCCTGTGCCTGGAAAAGGAAAGATAGCAGGGAAAGACTGAAGGATTTTAATGTTCAGCTGCTGTGTGGGATTCCAGTGTTGTAGCTACTGGCAACATCTTCACCGTGTGCCCTCAGCTCTGTGTTTTAGAGTGATTAATACATAGGCAGGTTTTTGCTCACAAGTCCTCCAGGTGACCTCTGTGGTGACAGCTTTCTGTCACAAAGAGAAGGTTTCCTGGTGCTGTAGTGGGAGACACGCAAAGAGTTGGAAGGAGCAGTCCTCACAGCTGCTGGGGAAGGGCTTGGTGACTCTGGATGATGCCAAGATCAGGAGTAGCAATCCCTGTGCTCAGAAAGCTGTGTTTAGCTAACAAAGTGGTCTTTGTTGTGGTTTAAACGTGCTGTTTGTCAGATGAGCTGTGGCAGGTGGGGTTACCAGACCTGTCTGCAGGTTGGAGGGATTTTTATGAACATCAGCTGGTGGAAGGTCTGATTTTTTCTCTCTGTTAAACTCAGGCAACAGAACATTGAAGAAAATATGACGATAGCGATGGAAGAGGCCCCTGAGAGCTTTGGCCAGGTGGTGATGCTGTACATTAACTGCAAAGTCAACGGACACCCAGTGAAAGCCTTTGTTGACTCAGGTGAATTGCCCTCATTTTCACCCCTTTCTCTGCACTCTCCCTCACTGAGAGAAATAGTAAACATTCCAGAAGTTTTGCCCCCAAATTCCATCATAAAGCATTGCATTACAAGTTAACTAAAACCTGAGGGCAGCCTGGGCATTGTTTAATGCTCACAGAGCAAATTGTTGAAGAGAAGCAGCGCACGTGAGCGCTCGAACACCCCAGATCAGGGCTGCTGGGAGGATTTCTGGGTCTCTGGTGCTGGAAAGGTCACTGCCACGTGTGTGTCTTGTCTCATTTTACATATTGGGGGGGGTGGATTTTGCATGCCTTTAATGCTTCCCATCTGCAGGCTTAAAGGGAAAATGCTGGGGTTATTCCAGCTCTGCAGAAGCACATCCTTCCCTGTCAGTGCTGATCTCTGTGTGTGTGCAGTGGGATTCCCAGGAAGCCTTTGTGCCCTGATGCAGGCAGGTTGGTTTCCCAGCTGCTGAGTGCAGGATATTAAACCCTTCCAGAAGAGAATTTTTAATTTGTGATGAGGATTTAACTCGGATTCTCTTCCTGGTAGGTGCCCAGATGACCATCATGAGCCAAGCTTGTGCTGAAAGGTGCAACATAATGAGGCTGGTGGATCGGCGATGGGCTGGCATTGCGAAAGGTGTGGGGACACAGAAAATCATCGGCCGAGTGCACTTAGGTAACTTCTGATGTTCTTTGGGCAGCATTAGCAGTTGTTGGACTGCATTTCCTGCAGCCTTGGCTCCGAGGAGTGTTTGGTTTGATGCTGTAATCCTTAGAAACTCCCACAGGGGGAAATAACAAAGCATCTGCAGTATGTTTGTCTGCCTCGGGTACTCTGGCTGCTGTTGCATTTAGTGCTTTCCTAATGGAGTTATCCTAATGCTTTTGAGGGAAGGAGTTCTCAGCTCCTGTGGATGTGGAGGATGTGTTCTCTCCACGTGCAAAAACGGGGTGAATGTGCAATAGCAGGATCTCCCCTGTTTGGGGTGGGACTGCTGGCAAGTAAGAGTTGCTCGGGAAGGGTTTTGAATTCCTTTGGGAAGAGAATGCTGGCTGTGCTCCTGTGCAGGTTTTCTGAATGAGAAAAGATTGTCCTTATTGTCTGAAAAATCAGTTCTTGTCCCTGTTGGTGCTTTTCAGACGTGTGCTCTAACGAGCTGTACACAGCCCCTCTGGTGGGACAAGCGGTACCTGAGGCTGTAGAGCAGCTTTCAAGATATTTAACTTCTTGAGACCAAAGTAGGTCTTGTGCAGGGCTGGATTGATCTGTTATCCAAGCAGTACATCAGAGCTCTGGATTCAGCTTCACCCAGCAGGTTTGCACAGACCTTTCCCAGGAGATGGAAGAGCAGAAAGCAGATTTGTTGTGTTGTAGTGTTGCGAGGTGGTGAATTCCCTGCTTTGCCTTTCAGCTCAGGTCCAGATTGAAGGGGATTTCCTGGCATGTTCCTTCTCCATCCTTGAAGAGCAGCCCATGGACATGCTTCTAGGGCTGGATATGCTGAAGAGGCATCAGGTATCTTTTGAAACAGTTACTGGCTCTTCCAAGTGTGAAGTGTGACATAAATGCCATGCCAGTGAATTTGTGAGGACTTTTCTGGGAAGAGCTGATGTTGGATTATCTTCCAGCCAGTTATGAAACAAGTCCATACACTACATGCATCATGGGTACTTATAGGGTGTTTGGCTGCTCCTGAAGCTTTTTTCTCTCATCAAAAATGCTGAGAGCTCTCCAACTGAATGATTTATTACAATGCCAGTCATCCAGGGCCCTTATAGCTCATGTTTTTGGCCCACTTTGCTTAGCTGCTGTGAGCTGTTCCCATTGGAAATGGATTGTTTAAGCTTGTTTCTGCTCCTTCTCTGCAAACTGACTGGCTCTTATGCAGGCTCCTGCTGTCTTGATGCTCTTTCACAGTGCTCAATTGATCTCAAGAAGAATGTACTCGTGATTGGCACAACTGGCTCACAGACCACGTTCCTCCCCGAGGGTGAGCTCCCAG
The DNA here is from genome assembly GCA_033558185.1 of Dromococcyx pavoninus. Lineage (NCBI taxonomy): Eukaryota > Metazoa > Chordata > Aves > Cuculiformes > Neomorphidae > Dromococcyx > Dromococcyx pavoninus. The sequence continues at coordinate 12,839 of JAUMJL010001796.1, forward strand.
AGTGTGCCCGGCTGGCGTACGGAGCCGGGCGGGAAGACGTGCGGCCGGAGGAGATTGCAGACCAGGAACTAGCAGAAGCAATACAGAAGTCTGTAGAGGAAGCAGGTACCAAGAGGAACCTGGTTGAAATATTGATCTGCATAGTTTCCTGGCTGTGTATCAGGATGTCAGTCCTTCTCCTCAGCTCCAAGGAGATACTGCCTAATGCAGCGGCAGCGAGTAAATCCTGGAGAAGGGCTTTGTTTTTGCTCGTGGCCTCTCACTGCACTTCCTCTCTATACAGCAAAATCTGCATGAAGGCATTTGAGGGTGCTTGCTGTTTAATTTCTGCTCTCCTTGCAGCTTCCTGCCCGCTCTGTGCTCTCGGGTTTGAAGGTGGGGAGATAAAGGGTTGTCTCTGGCACCTCTTCGCCTGGGTTGGGTTGCAGTGCTCAGTCAGGGACGTGGCTATGGGATACCAGCAGCCTCCTGTAAGGACAGCTTTGTGGAGGCTTCTGTATTCCTGTTCTTAAAAGCCACAGTGTATAAAAATAGAGGAGCTGCAGCCATCAGTACAGATCTTTGGGCAAAAGTTGATGACAGTTTTTAGAAATAGCACTATTTCAGCATTTTTTTCCATAGAATGGTGCTTGTGCCCTTGGCAGGTGAATGGTTGCTCCTGCTGGTGGTTTCTGTTGCTCTGAATCCAAAAGCAGCAGCTGGACTCACATCCTAATTCTCATCACGTAGATAACTCATCTTGTAGATGAGTTTTTGAAGGACATGGTTTAGCAGAGGATGGGTGTGGTTGGACTCAATGATCTCAAAGGTCTTTTCCAACTGGAAGACACTATGATTCTCTGATCATCAACCTTAAATGTGATCTGCAAGGAGAATTTTCACCATCCCTATATTTTTATGCCTCTGGAGTCTGAGCTGCACAAAAATATAGGGATGGGGAAGGCTTTGGTAGCTGCAAAATGTAGTGAAGTGGTGATGCTGAAATAGCTGAAAGATGAGCCACGAGCCAAACTGTCTGAAACTCAGGTTTTCTGTTTAACTCCTTCCATAACTTCAGCAAATGCTTTTGACTAAAGGAAACCTTCATTATTTTTTTCCCCACTATTGCAATGAAGCTGGGAATTCCTCAGGCCTTTTCCAGAGCTTTTTAAGATATTTGTACACGAGTGTTTTAAAGACTTCTGAGTTTTACTGCTACTTTTTTCCTCTGAAAGCACTCATGAAGATTCTCCTTCCCACGCAAAACTCTTTGCCCAGTCACATTAAAGTTGGTTTCCTCAACATTTTTATTGCTGATTTTTTAAGACTTGAGGATGTTCCTGTTTAAAACTGAAGTGTGATGATCAGATTTAACTCTTTATTTTATATAACCAGCTGTAATGTGCTGCTGTTTCCTTTAACACTTCCCAGTCGCTGCTGGGTAGTCCAGAGAGTGAGCAGTGACTTTCTTGCCAATAACCAAGTTGTTTGCATTAAGGGAAACACAGGACTGCACTTATTGGTCCCTTTGAACAGTTTTCTTCCATTCTAGGAATGTGAGTTTTCCAGAGATGTAAAAACCTGGCTTTAATGAGTCAGCAAGAAGTGCCTTCTAAAGCCATATTTGAATGGTTATTAACTTCAGTTGCAGCAAGTCAAGAGAAACACCAACACGGGTTTGACCTTGCCCCTGGCAAGTTTTGACATAGCTGAGGGTCAGATTTGGTCTCTTGGGCTCGTGTCTCTTCACAGAACCTCTCAGAGAAAATGTAAAACATTGGTTCTTTTCCTCTTACAGTTTTGATTCTGATGAAACCTGGGCAGGTTTTTGCAATCCCTTCATTTCAGATGAGGTTTGCAGGCATCATTTGGCTTGATTCTCTGCTCAAAGCAGAATAAAAATCAAACCTCTTGGCCCAAAATATACGAATCTTTACAATAAAAGCATTTTAGTCAAGTGCTTTAGAATGAAAAATACATAAAATGACTTAAATCCAAGCTGCTTATGTTCTAAAGACCACGTGGCTGTGTCCAGCAGCCTGTTGGTCTCCCATGCTGAGCCCTAGAGGAAAGTAAAAGATTTATGAGGACAGGAAATCCATTTTGTGTATTCTCTTAATGCCCTGGTGCACAAAGCCAGGGTAGGTCTTGTTTAGAGCCTTAGATCCAGGACAGGCCTCTGGCCCACGGGCATTTGTCAAATGTACCCTAAGGTGTCAGAATATTAATGATTACCCTCTTCCTCTCTTCCCAAACTATCAGTTGCTGCTAAATGGTGCCAGGAAAACCAAGTGAACGAACAAGAAACTGGAGAGGGAGAGAGAGAGACCAGAATGCAGCACCAAGGAAGCTCAGCTCCCTGCAAGACCTGTGTTCTTTCGTAACAGCTTGAAGTTTTGCTGCCTTCTGGTAGATGGTGCCACAGAAACCACTGCATCCACCTGTAGGCTGCTTAAATTCTCACTGTGAATGCACCTGGGTTGTTCTTGAGCTTTATTTAACCCCACTTTAAGGGAGCACCCTGATATCAGGCAGCTGGTTTGCCGGTGTTCCAACGCCTCTGGAAAGGCAGCTGAGGTGTAGTGGAGTCCTGGAGTGGTTTGCTGTGATCTGGATCCTCCACATCTGCTCGGTTTATGTCTGTGAGCTTGCTCTTTCCTGCCAATGTGCAGTATTTTCCCACCACCAATAACAATTCTGTGATTACCAAACTGGCAGAACCACAGTTGCTGCAGGAGAGGCGTGTTCAGGGAGTTTACCCCCCACACAGATGGGTTCCATGTCCAAATGGTGCTGCCACCACACAGGCTTTTAGAGAGGAGTTTATCCCTGATGGTGCACTTTGTGGAGAAGGGTTTGCTCCTGCTGGTGGCTGGATCAATATCCTAGATGGGGCTGGGATCCACGTCCTGTGGACACCCCAGGAGGAGGATGACAGAGGTTCTTGGAAGGATGATGCTGAGGAGTGCTTGGGAGCTGCTTCTGCTGTCTGAATGACTGCAAATCCCCGAGGTGTTCGATCAGACCTGACCCACTGAGACAAAAGATGGCTCTGCTTCTTCTCTAAAGGAGACAGCATGAAACAGAAAAGCTCTCTCCAGGTTGAACCCATATCCTGTGTTGCAAACCCTTATAAAACAAGGGCAGTTATAAAATCTGCAGGAGAATTCTTGGCTTTTTAATAATTCAGCATCACCAAGTTGGAGATGCAGCCAACAGAGGGGATTGCTCTGAGCGGTGGCTGCCGTGCTCTGTACCAAAGTGTATCATGAGAATCAAAGAAATAACAGCTGAAAATGAAAGAAATGTGCAGCTGAGGTGCAAAAGGCAGAGTTCTTCCGTGGTGTGGAAGTGAAAGGAAGCCCTGGCTGTGCGTGTGAGCATGGTTAGCTTGTCCCCAGTGCACCCAGGTATCCCTAAAGGGAGAAAGAGTTAAAACAGTGGTGGATGTTTGAGATTGCTGAGTTTGGAGGCCTCTGAGAAGGGAAGGGAACTAATGAAACAAGTCATGCAGCAGATTGTGGATATCTGGCAGGGGAGAGGGTAGAGCTTTAGTGGAAGAAGAGGCACTGATACTGAGAGAGAGACCCAATTCATCCATTCTCCATGTGAGGTGGGGTTGACTTCTGGCTGGTTCTTCCTTTGCTTTGCTCTCCTCGGGCAGCAGCTCCTCGGGGGGATTTCTGCCTTTCACCCAAGGATCTTTATGCTGGTGTTGGCTTGCCTTCTCCTGCCTGTGACAGCACTGCTGGGAGCACAGTTCCAAAACTGCATTCTCATTCCCCTCAACATCTTCCCCCATGCAGAGAACAAACCAGAAGGGTGCTGTACACGTGCCTTGTGCTGTGTGTCCTTCATCAAGTATCGCCCACGACCGCTCCGCAGCGTAGATAGAACGGAACAGCCTTTGCATTGTTCTCCAGCAGAGTTATTTTTGACTTGACAGAAGGAATTTCCCAGGCAGAACTCCTGGCATGTGAGGAGCTCCTGCTGCTCGCGCGCTGCGGAGGTCGCAGGGCTATAACCGTGCATGTGGGGTGCTCTGAATGCTAACACGAGTTTGGTGTGTTTGTTTCCTAATCCAAACAGAACGTCAGAAGCCTTGATGCATGTAGTGTGTGTTTACTGCAGCTGGAATGGGCCACAGACCAGGTATTTATGGCCATTAGTTTATATATTTTCACTCCTACGATGGAAACTGGTTCTTGGGTGTCCTAACGGCTTCTTTCTGTCTTCTGCTAGAGAATAGTGACAAAGAAACTACCTCACTGGAAATGCCCTCATTACCAGCTTCTGATGGGTTTCAAAATCCAGTCCAGTCTTCAGGACTAAATTCCAAGATCTGTAATCCCACAAATCAATTACTTGATCGTTCTGTCTCTGCCCCTGCTTCGATTTGCTCATCGGAATCTAACCTCGCAGAGCCCGTTGATCCTAGAGCCGTCAAGTCTTTGGAGTCTCCAGCTGAATGCCAGATAACCCCAGAAAAAGAACGTCCTCTCTTATCACAGCATCTTCCCAATAACGCTTCCTTGGCAAATAACAACCCCTCTCCCCGGACAGGGGAGGTGCCCTGTTGCAATCCAACTTGCCTTTCACAGAAGACACTCAAAGAAACATTTATTGCTGACAGTCTAAAGGAATGTAACGCTGAAGAACAAGACCATGGTCAGGAACATCCTTTGGAAGTGACAAAAGAAAAGGGTTTGGCTGACACTGCTGCTAAGCACAGGCAAAATGCAGATAGAAGTCTGTCTTCAGAACAGGAGCAGAAGCGTGAACTTCCCATAGACCCTCAGACATGCAAAGAACCAGAGAAGGAACATCTGGAGAAGCAAAGTGAGGCAACTGCTCCAGAACCTCCTTGCCGTGTTGGTGGGGCTGAGAAACCTGTTGTGGAAGAAGCCAGCGGGCCAGAAAATCCTCCTAAAGAAATGAGAGGAGATGGCCTGGAGAAAGCAGGTCTTTCCTGTCCTAAAGGGAATGTCCAAATGTCAGCCTCCTGTGGCTTTATGCATACGGAAGCCTCCATGGAAATAGATGTAGTTGAGCAGTCTGTAGGCGAAGCGCACAGCTCGGTGGGAGAGCAGGAGAAGCAGCCTGAGGGCAGAAGGGCTTCTGACCCAAACTTGGACACCTTTTCTATGGAGGTGGAGCTGCTGAAGTCTGCGTCCTCCTCGAGGGATCCACCTTCCACCAGCGATGTCCCACAGTCCAACAGCAGTAGTGAAACTCCTGCACAGTATAATGAGGTGTCCGATGTGGCAGCTGAAGACAGCCCTTCTCCATCTAGCATCCATCAGCTGGACGTGGATCCAGGAAGGCCTTCAGAAGAGCCATGTTTCTCTCTAGCATCAGCCTTGAAAGAGCTGCACGAACTCTTGGTTATCAATCGGAAAGGAGAATGTAAAATCCATGCCTTGGAAGAAGTTTCTCAGCTGGAAATGGTTCACAAAGATCCAACAGCGCAGCCGAAGGGGCTTTCTGACAATGAGCAGAAAGGCTGCGATCCAGTCAGCCAGGAGCAGAGTTGTTCCTTCCAAGAGGTGAGGTCTGAAGGTGGAAGAGCAGAGGGGAAAGACCTTTGTGATTCCAGCAGAGAAAACATCAGCACCGGGTCTGTCAGTCAGACACCGTCAGCTCTCAGAGGGGGCTCTTCAGAGGCTGAGGAGTTCCCAGGTCGGAGCAGTGCAGTGGTGGTGGGTTCTGCAGCGATGTCCGATCAGCAGCAGAGCTCTGAGCAGGCGGAGGTTGTGGCAGGAGGTTGTCAGAGTCCTCCTCGTCTGACTTCGGAGCAGAACGCATCCGTTTCCTCCAAACCTGCTCTGGATGAAGGTGCACCTCAAGATACTCAGAGCCCGCTCAGGGCAGCGCCCAGGAGAAGCAGCAGTCCTGCTCCAGAAGGTCCACAGCCATTGGGTGGGTGTGAGGAACCACTGCCGAGCCCACCAGCTGGCTGTGGTGCTGCTCCACCACCAGCTTTCCCTGCAGCTGATGTTGATCGGATCCTCAACGCTGGTTTTACCACACGGGAAGCCCTTGAGGCTTTGGAACAAGCGGATGGAAACGCAGATCTTGCTCTTCTCATTTTGTTGGCCAAGAGCATCGTCGTTCCCGCGTACCTACAGAAGAGGTAGCTGACTGGGGTGTCTTTGCTTTTAAAGGATGTATCTAAATTACATAACCTACAAGCAGAACATTGAGCCAGATTTTTTTAATTATTTGCAGCCAAAGTAATTTGTCTCTTCTGTTTCACTCGTTAGATTTGGCTTTTTAAAAGAAAGCAAACATCCTAGCGTCGTGTGGACAGGGTAGCTTCGAATTATGCCTGTTGGGTTGAAATTGGTGGTTGTTTTTAAGTGTGCATTTTTAGAATAAGCTCCAATGATTAGGAATAAAAAGCAGAAGCCGTTCAGCACCGCCCTGTCCAGCCCAAAGCACGTTGGGGATTGGCCGTGCCCGTGTCTGCCCAGGACAGGAGGCACACGTTGAGCTCATTTGTGCCACGAGCTTCTCCAGGTGGACTTTGTGGATTTGGTTTTAGTGGTGCTTTGTTAACCCAGTGCCCATCTGTGGTGCTGCTCAGCCTGTCCTGGCAGGTCTGTAGGTGCCCACACACGTGTGACACTGCCAGAGGAGCGAGGGGTGGAAGGGGGGGGTTAGTTTTGTGTGTACACGGGGAAGGCTGACGGCTGGTTTTGCCAAACCCTTTAGTGCTCTTGGGCCAGCGTGTTCAAGTTTACAACGTGGGGATGGAAGAAGGGAAGGGATAGAATTTGGTGCTACCAGAACTTAAGAGATGTTTTAATTTATGTGGATGTGCTGGTGTTAACCTGGGGGAGGGAAGAAGGAATAATTTACATTTTTTTCTCCTTTTCCCACATTGTTTCTCCCATACAAATGAACAAACTCAACCACTTGAAGGCAAAACCTTAATGATGAAGTTGTTTAATAAACCAACCGTGTGTTGTGGCTCCGAATCCCCCTCTGCTCGGGGAGGAATGGGTGTTGCAGAGGATGCATTCCCTGTGCACTCCCAGAAGGAAGATGAGGTTCTTGTGGGTGTCTGGGGACGGTCAACCCCTCGGCTGTGGGATTGCAAACTCCAGAGAGCCTGTGGGGGCTGGTGGGGTACTGATTTAATACCTCTTAACGACTGAGGGCTCCCCAAAGGGGTTTATGAAACAAATGCACTGACGTGGCTTCTGCATTATAACCATCGTGGCCTTCTGAGAAGCTCCTGGTGAGCAGCCTGCGTGGTGAGGACTCACCACGGCTGTGCTGTGAGCAAGCCCTTTCCAGATGCTTTTTTGGGGGGATGAACTACTTTATGATGCCCCAGAAAAGTGTTGGGGTCAGGGAAGGGGAAGGAAAGTGTGGCTGAACCTTGATACCAGATTTTAAGTAGGAACTTCTACCTGATCCCACTTGCAAGTCTCAGAAGTGGCTTTGTGTCAGGGGTTCATCTTGAACTCTCTGCTTTGAGCTAAACCTGAAGTGACAGGTGAGCAGTGTCTGGAAACGTGGTTTGTTGATGGCTTTCATTTGTTGTTATCATCGTCTCAGGTCTCTGTGTCCCTGGTGTTTTGTTCTCCCTGTTGCTTAGCAGATTTGCCCACGTGTACGCCAACCTTTTTCCACACAGGGTGGCCTTTAAAAACAACACAAATCTGGTTTCATCTCTGAGTTTGCAGGAGTTTCTGTGATCAGTGAGTGGTGGTTGGATTTTTCTCACATGCCTGGGCAGCCACGAGATCCTTTATGAAAACAGAAACCTTAAGGCATTTCTCTGTCAGATGGAGCTTTGATGTGAGCTGTGAGTGGAACCAGCCAGGCCTGGGGTTCCCAGACACCTTTAGCTCGTATCCCACATCTTGTGATGCTGGGCTGCTCCCTGGGGATGTAGGAGGCAATGCTTGGCTTTTTGGGAAGCATTGAGTAATTTATTTGAGGCTCAGTTGAAAATGAGCAGTTGAGGCAAGACTACAGCTTTATGATCTTTACTGTGCAGGCAGTAAGAGTTCCCCCTGCTGAAGTTTTAATATTCCTCTTGCAATGAGAGCCCCTCAAATCAGCAAAGTCCCCCCTGTAATGCTTGGATTGGTACAGGAGTACGGTGTCATCAGATCTGTCTCATGAATCCCTAGGAAATGAGATCTGTTAGACCTGTTCCCATCTCCAGCTGGTTCACTCTCAAAACACAGCAACAAAAGCAAAGCTGTTGGCTCTCAGATCCAGAGCATCCTCAGTCTGAACGGCCCAACATGCTCCTGATTCACACCCTGGGGCTCGGTGAGGTGGTCCTGGGAGCCAGCCCCCGTCTGGTACACAGATACCAGTGGTTGAACTGGCATAAGCAAGAGCTGAATTTGCACCCTTAGCCTGCAGGTTCACCTACTGCAAGCTTCCTGCAGGGTCAGACATCAGCCCTTTGATGTTATCCCCTCAGATATCTGCCCTTTGTGCTTTAGAAGCAATTGCTCATAGCGAGGTGAAGTACTGCTGCTTTGCACCAAACTGCCTGAAGGCTCCAATTTGATGGCCACATTTAGACTGCATATACAGAATTTATGCTGTAGAAGCTTTAGAGCATCAGCCAATTTGCTTCAATGCTCAGTTTTATTCTTTGTCAAATTGAACTGTTGGAATCTGCCCCTCTGCCAAAGCTGTACTGAAGCATTTATTGACAGTGCTGGAATTTCCTGGGTCACCTCTGAACCGCTGGAAACAAAGCCTGACCCCAGCTGAGAAACAACTCTTTGGTCAAGTTGGTCCAAGCCTGGTGATTTAAATCTTTTCATTTCAAATTAGAGAATAGTTTATTTAGGAGCAAGATTTGTGTTGGACAAAATCCAGGCAGCGGTGAGCATTTGAGGTTTGAATAAAATGTAATCTAATGTGTCTTCAGCAAATGCTATCTAAAAGTCTCCTGTTTTAACGTGCATGTGTGTCCTCTCTGCTGTCCTTTGCTCAACCTTCAGCAATCCTCTGCTTACCTGGCCTGGGAAGTGGGAATACTTCTATTTACGTGGGCATGGCCGACTGGTACAGCATATTGGCTAGAGACAAGGATAAATGTAGCACCAAAAGCTGTTGAGGTATCCAAGGAGCAGCGTACCCTGGCCTAAAATAAGGCTCTTCACTCTCTTCCCCCTCCTCGTTCATCAGTGCTCTGAGGTACATCAGCTTAGCATAATTATTTTGGTATGAAAAGTCCATCTGTAGAGAATAAAGCTGCTTCATGAAGGTGCCAGCGCCTGTGGACACCCTTGTGGGTCTGCAGAGCTGGTTTCTGGGTGTCTCCTTGAGCCCCCGTGGTCAAGTACCTCGCTGTTGGGTTCTGAGATGTCTTCTTTTCTTTAAAGATACTGAAGGAACTTGCGTGGCCTCTTGCTATTCCTGTTTGTGAGGCTCCAGGTGAGTTTAGAGGTGATGTTCAGTGGAATAACAACATCTGAAAGTCTCTGGGCACAGAGGGTTGTGACAGGAGGAGGTGATGGCATGGCAAAGGGCCGTGCTGTGTTGTCCTGACAATCTCTGCCTTGTTGCTGCGTACTTTCAGCTTTCTCCTTGATCTCCAGGACTGTTATCCTCACACCTCCTAGATGCGTTCTCTTCGTTCTGTCTCTGTCTGCTGTTGGCCAAGGCCCTCAGCCCCACGGGGTGAATGTTGGGGTTGTCCTGTGCAGGGACAGGAGTTGGACTCGATGACCCTTGTGGGTCCCTTCCAGCTCAGGACATTCTATGATTCTCCCTCTGGCCATCTCCCCTCCTCAAAAGCAGCAATATTTAACCGTTCTTGCTGAATGCTGAACTCCCAGTTAAGTTTTCTTGCCATTTACAAATAGAAGGAGGGACAGATCCTAGAGGTTTCTTCACCAGACTTGGGCTTCTTGCCAAATGGCTCCCCAGAACTCCAAGAGGAGAAGTCCTGAGGTGATTTTGCCTGCCTCTCAAATCAGCTTGGGAATCGGGGTCGGTTTTGAGTACATCATTCCCTTCTGAAGCGTTGGAGAGATCTCTCCCTGCACTGTAGACGTAGCTTAGCCTGGGATCCAAATGGGGTTTGGGTTACCCATTGACTGATGCTTTTTTTTTTAGCTGAGGGATTTTTTCAGACTCACTTAAGGAACTTGAGAGAATCAATACTCAGGAATCCTAAAGCTGGTTGCATTTGTGTCATTTACTCTTCCGGGCTGAACATATTGCGGATATCCTCGCCGGTGGCTGAAAGAAGGAGTGGTTGTGTCATCAGAGATTGGGATGTGGTTCTGCCCAAAGTAATAAACACTTGATTCTCTTTTCTTTTTTTTTTTTTAATTTCTGTTTTATTTTTTTTTTAATATTGGGGGACTGTTTATCAACAAAATTGATGTGTAAAAAAAAATTTGATATTTAAAAAAATGAATAAACACTTTATCATAACGTTGCTGGATTGGTCTGTGTGTGTTTCTGAGGTCGGCGTCCCTGCGCTCGCATCCTTCTCTGGTTGTTTTTGTCAAAGCCAACAGTTGTCTTAACGTAAATGTTGTTGTTTTGAACATAAGGAGTAGAAATCTGTGGGTAAAATGATTCCAGGTGGCAGGGTTTGAGTCTGTTCTAGAAATTCATGTATTCCCCTTCTGCAGGGATGGGCTGGTGCATCCTTCAGGCAGGATTTGGAAGTGGAAGAGCATGAGAGGACAGCACGGAATGCAGCACTTGGCCACGGCACTGGCTGCTGAGTAAAGGAATGAGGCACTCCTCGTGTCTCCTGGGTAAATGCCTCATTTCCAGCCAGGTTAGGAGACAGCTGGGTTTATATTTTCTGGAGCTGGAAGCTAATCTCTTGGGACATCAAAAAAAATGTCATTTATGTCTCCTCATCACAATTTTAGCTAGAAACAACTTTTTTTTCAGTCCCATTCTCTTCATGTCCTCTAACAGAACAGGTTTTGGAAAGGGGGAGTGGAGGATCCTCCTCCTCAGCTAATCCTAGGCACTAGCATTTGTCTCCTGGAGCAGTAATTCCTTTTCCATGTCCTGAAAACCACTTTTCTCTGAGAAAAGTGCTGAGTTTTTAGCCATTGCCTCTCAGATACATGGAGAGCAGTTGGTACCAGGTGAGCACAGATGGGTTATGAACTGGCTGCTGTGACAAAGCAGGCGCCTGACAGGTGTTTCCTCCTCGCGTGTTCAGAGCTCTGCACGTGATGCTGTTGTCACTGTTAGAGCTAAGTTACATCATTAGGGTTTGTAATTAATTAGGAAGTAAAACTACAGTTTGAATGCTGGTTTTGGGGTGGAAAGGGGCTGGTTTAATGTCTGGGTTGCTACAGCCCCTTCAGCATCCTCGTATGACCAAAACATTGGTCACGGTTTCTTCTGCAAAGGAGGTGATTTAAGGACTAAAAGCTCTTGCTGTTCTGAGATGGTTTTGAGCTCTGGAGCCGTGTTCCTTCTTCAGGGTATTCTTTTGGTATAGAAGTGCAAGTTAACACAGCCAGAGCAGTTGGGTTTGCATTGGGGATCATCCCAGTCTGCCCAAACAGGGGTATTTCTACTGCTAAACCCGCAGCCCCTTGCACAGCAGAGAGAGGTTGACATCCAATTTAATAACTGAAAACTTACTGCATTGGTGTGCTTTCCTGGTTATCTTTTGTGGACACTCCAGAGGACAAGGGGCTCTCCAAGAGGTTTAGAGCTTAAAAATGACAAATTAAGGTGTTTTGAGTAGCCACGTGGGTGCAGCAGCTGCGTGAAGAGCCGGATGCGGAGAGGTGAGCGTTGCATCGTAGCGCTCCCCGCACCAGAATAGTTCATGAAGTGGTCACTGGAGGAAACGTGGCTGAGCCATCCCTCGTGAACTCCGCAGTGTCCTCTGCAGTCTCGTGGGTTCAGCACTTCCCTGGTGTTGCTTTGCCTGGCAGCTTTGGGAAATCCTGCTGGCCAGCCTGGCTTTTGATTCTCTCCGGCCTTAAGTGCATTATCTGCTCTACTTCTTCTTCCCTGGGGGTTAAACTGGGGGGTGAGGGATCCCCTCAGAAGCGCAATTGTGCCACATAATTATCTGTGACAGCCAAGCTCACTAATTACAAGGTGCTGTCGTGATTGCAAATAAAAGCATTGAGTCACACAAATGAGGATGTGAGTGGTTGGTGGCTGGAACTCCTCACAACAGCCTCTGCCAAAGGAGTGTCCAGTCCTTTTGTTAACAAATGAAAATGGGAATCATTTTAAAATCCAAATGCTGGTGCCTGGTTGTGGCCCCGCTGTCCTATGTCATGCTCTTCCTGCTGACTTTGGGCTGTGAATATAGAGCCAAACATCTTATTATATCCTGCCCCAAAGAGCTAAAAAATCCCTTGGGAAGAGGGTAGAAAGCAGACTAGTGTGTGGTGGGAGTGAGATGGTGCCTCCTGAGCTTGTCCAGGGAGAAAAGGAGCTGTCTTTAAATGCTGGGAGCAGGGAATTTTCCATGTAAATCCATAATTGTGTGGTGGGTGCTTTAAGGGATCACAATGTACTCATTTTGCTTGGAGTAAAGAACAGACTTGGAGCATTCAAAACATCCAGGAAGATGTGGGAGACCAGGAAGTCTGCAGTACAGACTTACACAGGTGTGTATTATATAGTATAACATATTAACACACCTTTATATTATATATAATATAGATAATATTAATGATAATTATATATATAATATACACCTGCTACTACATAGTTGTGTGCATTTTAGGGAGGTTCTTTCCTGCTCATCTTCCCATTTGGCAGGAGAGGGTTACCTGCTTCCCCAGGTGCTCTGATCCTCGTTGGGATCTCACTCAGTGCAGGAATTCTGCTTCCCCAGCCACCAATGGGAGCTGAGAAGAGAAAAGCAGTTTTATGCCTTGGCTCATATTGAACCCAAGCACTGAGGAGTTTCACTCTCTTCCCATCCCAGGGAGCTTCTCCCACATTTCCAGAGCTGTTAAACTGGCTGGGCCGTTCTGTGACGGCAGGGAAAGAGCAGCCTTGGCTTGGTGTGTTGTCTCCATCCAAGTCCTTGGTCAGCCTTTCCCTTCCCTGCCAGGAGTTGTTTAGAGGGCTGGGAATGGCGCAGGGAATACGAGAGCTGCTGGTTTTTTGCTTTTTCTAATGGCTTTTACTTTCAGTTCCATTTCCAGTTATCAGGGTTGGACATTGCAAGGGTGGTGAGGGACAAACCCAGCACCAGGGCTTGCACTGAATCACAGGAAGACGGGTTATTATTAATTTTCTCTTTTATTCCCTCTCCCAGTAAGCCTTTGCCCCAGCTCCTGGCTCTGTCCTGCGGTGGTGAGAGGCCGTTGTGTCTGGGTTTCTAGGAGATTACCCCATCCATGGTGGTTTGGGTTGAGCAATGCTTCTCTGGACCATTTTTGGCTCCAAGGTGCCACCAAGTACGTGAACCATAGTGGAGAGAGGGATTCCTCTCTGTGGGCAGTTTTGGGTGTCGCAGGATAAAAGAGATCTAAAGCCACTGGAGAGTGTTCAGAGGAGACCACAAAGCTGGGGAAGGGTCTGGAGGAGAAATCGTATGAGGAGAGGCTGAAGTCCCTTGGAGAGGGGGGGGGGGGACCTCATTGTGCTCTGCAGCTTCCTCACAAGGGGAGGAGGAGGAGCAGGGGCTGAGCTCTTCTCTGTGGACCCGAGGGAATGGCAGGAAGATGTGCCAGGGGAGTGTTAGGTTGGACATCAGGAAATGGATCAGGATGCTCCAAGCCCCATCCAACCTGGCCTTGAACACCTCCAGGGATGGGGCAGCCACAGGGTCTCTGGGCAACCTGGGCCAGGGCCTCCCCACCCTCACAGCAAAACATTTCTCCCAAAGATCTCATCTCAATCTCCCCTCTTTCAGCTGAAAACCGTTCCCCCTCATCCTATCCCTGCAGTCCCTGATCCAGAGCCCCTTCCCAGCTTTCCTGCAGCCCCTTTCAGTCCTGGGAGGCTGCTCTAAGGTCTCCCCAGAGCCTTCTCTTCCCTCGGCTGAACAACCCCAACTCTCCCAGCCTGTCCATGAGGTGTTCCAGCCCTTGGATCATCTCCGTGGCCTCCTCCGGACCCGCTCCAGCTGTCCCAGCCCCATCTCCCCTCTCTCTCCGTGTCTCCATCTCCCCTCGCTGCTCCATGCCTTCCCCACTCTGCCCGGTACCCAGTGCCGTTGCAGGGGAGGCACTGTCCCGGTGCTGGGGTTGGTCCCGGTGCCGGGGGAGGGTTCCTGTTGCCGGTGCCGATCCCTGGGAGGGTGGTTCTGGGGGCCGTCTCGTTGCTGGGGACGGTGTCGGTGCCGGTGCTGGGGCTGTTCCCGTTGCCGGTGTCAGTGCCGGGGACAGTGTCGGTGCTCGGGGGAGGTCCCGTTGCCGGTACCGGGGGCGGTGCAGGGCGGTACCGGGGTGTTCCCGGTACAGGGGTGTTTGCGGTGCCAGTGCTGGGGTTGGTCCCGGTTACAGGAGTGTTCCCGGTGCCGGTTCAGGGCTGTACCAGGGGTGTTGGTGCTGCGGGCGTTCCCGGTGCCGAGGGCGGTGCAGGGCGGTACCAGGGGTATACCCGGTGACGGTGCCGGTGCTGGGGTTGGTCCCGGTTACAGGGCGGTACCGGTGTCGATGCTGGGGGCGGTACCGGTGCCGGGGGCGGTGCAGGGCGGTACCGGGGTGTTCCCGGTGCCGGGGCGGTGCCGGTGCCAGTGCCAGTCCCTCCCTCCCGGTGACCTCAGTTCCTGGCGGAGCGCGGTGCCGGTCACGCGGGGGCCCCGCTCGGCCTCGCCCGGTGCCCGGTGCCCCCGGCTCGCTGCCCCCGGTGTGTCCCGTGTCCCCCCCCCCCCCCCGGCTCGCGGCCCCGGGCAGGCGGCAGCACGGAGCCGGGCGGGGCGCGGCGGGGCGCGGGGCGGCGGCGGCGGTGGCCGGGCCGGCGCTCGGGCTGTGCGGGGCGGGCGGGCGGCGCCATGGAGCCCCGCGAGGTGAAGGACCGCATCCTGGAGAACATCTCGCTCTCAGTCAAGAAGGTGGGGACAGCCCCGGGGACCTGTTCGGTGGGGCTGGGGACAAACCCGGGGACCCCCCTGTGCTGGGGGACCCGCTCTGTGGGGCCGTGGGACTGTTGACAGCCCCGGGGGCGCCTTGAACCGGGACTGTGGGGCTGGGGACAGCCCTGGGGACCCCTCTCTGTGGGGCTGTTGGCAGCCTTGGGGACCCCTCTTGTGCCAGAGCTTTGGGGCTGTTGACAGCCTTGGGGACCCCTCTTGTGCCAGAGCTTTGGGGCCGTTGACAGCCTTGGGGACCCCTCTTGTGCCAGAGCTTTGGGGCCGTTGACAGCTTTGGGGACCCCTCTTTGTGCCAGAGCCTTGGAGCTGGGGACAGCCCTGGGGACCCCACTTGTGCCAGAACCATGGGGCTGGGGACAGCCCTGGGAACCCCTCTTTGTGGGGCTGTTGGCAGCCTCGGGGACCCCTCCTTGTGCCATGGCCGTGGGGCTGGGGACAGCCCTGCAACGGGTCTGGGGGGCTGTCCTCAGCCCCCCAGACCCTCTCTGCCTGGGGACAGCCCTGGGTAACCCCTGCACTCGGGCTGTGGGGTTGGGGACAGCCCCAGGAACCCCTGTACCTTGGGGTGTCCCTGGGAACTGCCTCTCTGAGGAACATTCCTGGCAATACCTGGGCACACGCCACCACCAGAGATGTGGGGTGAGGAACAGGCCCTTGGGACCCCCCACACCCAACTTAGGGCACTGGGAACACCCCAGAGACACTGGGGGACTTTCTGGATGGGGGAGTGGGGCGAGGGACACCCTGCCATCCCCTCTGCCGGAGGCTGGGGACACCGTTAGGGCTCTCTCTGTGGGTTTGGGGACCGTGGCCCACCCTACCGAAGGGATGCAGCCAAGTTCCCCCCCAGAAGCCTCCATCTCAGCTGGTTGGGATACCCTGGGGTTCCTGCTTTTCAGAGGAATTCTTTCTCCTGCAGACAGGCCCTGGGGGGATCCTGCTGGGATCCCTTTTCCTTGAGCTGTTCACTGGGGGGGGACCTGGACAAGTCCAGCGTGAAACCCTCTTTCCAGAAAGGAAAGTGCCCCACTTGGAGCCCTCAACACATCCCATCACACCTCATCTCCTGCCTTGCCTCCCCTTCCTCCTTGCCCCTCAACATCCCAGTGTTTCCCAGAGCCCATCCCTTGGGTTGATGTGCCAGCAGGAAGGGGACCAGGATGCTGGAGTCTCTTTGAGAGGGTCGCAAGGACATGTTGTAAGGACCTACTGGAAGTCTGAGGTTGGGCCACACATCCTGCTGGGTCCACCGTGTGAACTCCAGCCCTCTCTGAGAAGGAGCATGAGCCCTGTTTGGGAAGGGGAAGGGAGCCTTGTTTGTTTTCATCCCACATTTTGGAGGAAAGGAGTTTTCCTGGACTTGCTGATGTTTCTCCAGTTGTTGGGTTTCCACAGCCTTATGGAACAGGAGTTTTCCTGTGATGTGTCCTGATACAGATTCATCCCTGAAAATTTGTCTTACGAAGCCCATCAAGAGTGAATTCCCAGCACTGTTAAGGAATGGATGATCTGGCATTGCCTCTGGGATGCAGGATGGATGTGCAAACCTCTCCCAAGCTTTCTCTTTTCTTCCATGGTTGACCTGTGCTCTGGTCTCTCACCTTGCAGTCCTCTAAAAATTCAGGATAATCTTTTATCTACCTGGAAACCAGTGGATGTTCACCCTGCTCCAGTGCTCTGCAGCCTCAGTTTCTCCGTGTCTATAAGGATGTACTGCTTCCCACACAGGATTCCTTGGATATAATTTATTGGCTTTCAGAAAATCCTTGAAGGATCCCTGCTGGAAATGCTATAAAGCCAGCATGATGGTTATTTTAATTATTATCCTACACCCCTTTGCCTGGACCTGCCTCAGTTTCTGCCAGTTCCTGTCTTGCATAAGTGGAATTTGGGGATTTTTCCATCTAGAAAACACAGGAACTGATGTGAAGCTTCAGGTGGATGGACTTGTTTCCACCATCCCAGTGAAGCCAAGCCCATCTGTGTGGTGGAAGTCCAGCACTGGCACATCCCCAGGATGCAGTTCTCCCTCCTCAAGGACATCACTCACCTTCCTCTAATGTTTCTCAATGCTTCCCTACCTGGCTTCAGTCCTCAAGTTCCCAATGTTTCTCCTTTCTCTGCATTAGTGGGAAGATCAGGGATGCAGAGGAGCAGGTACCCCCTTCCCACACCCAGGCTGTGCTGGGAAATCCTGGGCTCCTCATCCTCATCCTCCACCTCTCCCTACCTCTGGGTCCATCTTGAGTAACTCCTCGTTGCTGGGATTGTGTCACAGGGTGTGGAGGAGTTTTCCCAGTATCTCACCTCTGATTTCAAAAGCTTCCCAGCTGTGTAGGCTGCTGGATCCTGACTTTCACCATCGTGGCAAGTTGGAGTTGGGAAGCAGAGGGTTTGGATGTGTTGAGGATGATGTCCACTCCTCTTTTCTCAGCTTCAGACCTAAAGAGAAAAGGTTGCCCAGAGAAGCTGTGGCTGCCCCATCCCTGGAGGTGTCCAAGGTTGGATGGGGCTTGGAGGCCCCTGATCCAGTGGGAGGTGCCCCTGCCCATGGCAGGGGGTTGGAACAGGATTGAACCCTTCCAATCCAAACCATTCCATGATCCTATGACTCCCAGGAGTCCATGGGCTTCAAGTCAAATGTTATTTTAGAAGACAGCCAGGACTAAACCTCGCCTCGAGACTGGGTAAACTGGGAGAGACCGTGCTGAGAGGTACCTGGCTACGATGTCAGGCTTTGAGCAGCAGAATAAAATGCCTTATTTTCACTGAGTGGCTCCAGGAAAACCATCCCCAGCCTCTTGTCAGCTTCCTTCTGCCTCAGCTGGGGGAGGCAGCAAGCAGGAGCACAGCCCTGGGCAGCCTTTGTGCCACAGAGACCTCTGGCTGTGGCTTCAGTTTCTCCAGGTGCTGCTGGATTTCAGGAGCACAAGCAGAGAGTAAATTCTGTGCAAACCAACAGTGCTTCAATTCCAAGTGAATCCTTCAGTGAGCAGGATTGCTTGTCCTTTATTTCCCCAGGAATAGATGAGGGATAGAGCACAGCTGGAAAAGGCAGGGATGGGAACCTGCTTGGAGAGGAGAATTCCAAACCTGTGGGTTTCTCTGTGATACCCAAGTGCCAGATCTGGACTGTTCACGTTCTTCACCCCGTCTCAGGGATCAGTGGTGTGAGGTCAGGCTCCTGCTGCAGGGAGAGAGGCAGAATGTTTGATTCAAACACCCAATAAATAGTCCCCTGCAGCTGTCCAGAGGCTTCTGCTCGTGGTGGCTGCAGGAGAGGCTGGAAAGGACCTGGATCCTGGCTTCAATTCCAGCGCACATCCAAGGAAGCCGTGAGCACGGTGCTGATCTCCCATGGTGCTGATTTCCCATCTGCAGCCTCTCCCCTCTGTCCTTCCAGGGAGATTTGAGTTTACTCAGAGGGCAGCACTTTCTGCTCTGGTTGTGTGGACAATGTGATCCCGTGGAGCTCTCTGCTTCTGTCTCATGACCATTTCTTTTCCCCTTTCTCACCCCGTGCTCCCTCACCCTGCTCTCTGCAGACTCCAGCACAAATTACTGTGCAAATTCACACCTAACCTTATTTTTTTTAAAAAGAATTAGGGTTTAATTGAGGCAGGAGGCTGGCAATGGGCAGCTCATGGCTCAGTGTGCAGTCACTGCTGTCTGTGCAGACCCATGTCCACTCAAGTGCTTGTGTGCTTCAGGGAGACACTGCTGAGCGTGGCTCCTGGTGCTTCCCAGTGGAATTCTTGCTGCATTAAACACGTTGGAAATGCCAACAGCTTCATATCCATCCTTAGCCAAGCGTCTCCTGGTAGCTGGAAGCTGTTGCAGGTGACCTGGTCTGTGCTGGAGCTGGTAGCACACATGGTTTTTATTCTCTTCTTGGGTCTCCACGCCCTCCTGGGCATCACAGGGGGTTAAGGAGAGATTTCTTGCCGTCCTGCTTGTGGTTACGTGAGGGAAATGCAAAGTCTTTAAACAATGCTCCTTGCTGGCAATTGCAGGAGCTAAAAAAAAAAACCAGAAAAGAGATCAGAATCCAACATTTTGGGGCTCCTCTCTGTTTTTCAGGCTTTCCTCCTGGCTTTGAAGGACAGAGATTCCCATGAACTCCAGAGCAGCTGATCCTTGGTGCATGCCAATCGGGGAGCGATGGGTTTTGCCGATGTTGCAGGAGTTGTTGCCAGAGGCTCTGTTTGTGCCTGACTTTGGGAAGGTTTCCCCCTTCCCCCACAGGGAATTAATGCTGTGCCTTTTCTGCTTGTCTCTGGATCGGATTTTCCAGCCCTGGACCAGTGAGATGCCTTTTGCATCTCCCTGAGCTCTGCCTTGCAGCATCTCCTGCACAGAAGAGGAGGGCAGATTTGGGGATGGTTTAGCACCCCCGTGTCCTGGAGAGGAGCAAAGAGGGAGGAGTTCTGGAGATGTGAAAATACCCAAATAGCAACTTGCCTTCTGCTTCCCATTGAGGGGCACCTCGCTGGCTCTGAGACCACAGGGGGTTTATCTCTGCCAGGCTGTTTCCTCTCGCTCCTGTTTGCTCAAGGCCACATCCTCTGTCGCTGCGGGGAGCGGGCAGGAGGGATCGACATCGATATGTGCACGTGGCTCTCCTTGGCACCCCTGGCATGGCCCTTCACCCCATGTACCAGGTTTGCCAGGTGCCTGTGGCTCCAGCTGGCACTGAGCTTGTGTAGCTCCTAAGTTGGTCGTGGAGACACAGGGTCAAATGCTTGCAGCTCCGACACGGCGCGTTTTGGTTGTCCTCGGAGGGCTCAGCCACTCTTTGGTGAGTGAACAGATCCGTTTGTGGCTCTGCTGAGAGCACAGTGGTGTGTTTGTCCAGAGCAGTGGTGGCTGCCCCATCCCTGGAGGTGTTGAAGGCCAGGTTGGATGGGACTTTGAGCCCCCTGATCCAGTGGGAGGTGTCCCTGCCCATGGCAGGGGGGTGGGACTGGATGGGCTTTGAGGTCTCTTTCAGCCCAAACTGTTCTCTGAGTCTATTATTCTGTTTCTTGGGTTGATTGAGTATTCCAAAGTTTATCTATTTTGAAATTCCTAATGCTGCATCCTAAGGCCAGCCTGGTGATGACAGGAGGTTCATCACCCACAGCTGAAGGGGGGTGGATTCTGTGTGTACCTAAACTGATGTTGTCTCTCTACCCAGAGGAGGTGTTCTCAAAGCCAGCTCTGGATCTGCTGGTGGACAAGACCACAATAGCCTTTTGGGGAGGAAAAAATCCTGGTTCCTCTCCTACCAGTAACACAAAAAGCATTTGCTGGGAGAGCAGCTGGTTTAGGAGGACAGGTTTTGGCAGTGGGTTTTGTACAAGGAGCTGAAGCAATGCCTGGGATCCTCTCTGCCTCCGGTTGCGCAAGTTCTGAAGCTGCTGAGCAATTTCAGCTTTCCCTGCTTCTGATATCCTGATCCAAGAGGAGAAACTGGAATAACTGTGGGCCAGGCTTGGGATTCAAAGCTGGTGTGGGGAAGCAGTAGCTGTCTGGGAGAGCAGCACCGTCACTGAGACTCGTAGGGCACAAGGTGCCCTGTGCCCGCTTGTTCTGGTCTATTTATCAACCAGACTTGGTTTTCCCTTCCCATGAAATCTGGTTTTGCTGTTGTGCTCAGCCCATAACCCTTCCCTCTGCTTTCAGGGAGCGTAGGGATCCTGTTCCACAACCAGCAGCTCCGTGCCCGTCCCCTGCTCCAAGCACTTTGCTTGGAGAGGAATGGGATGCTTCGTGGGACAGGTCAGTGCTGGAAAAATCCAGGTTCCTGTCTCTGCAGGTCACAAACACTTTCTGCTGCTCTTCAGGCTGCTCCAGCATCACTTGTGGTGCCTTCACTGTGCTTTTGCTCTCAGCCTGCTGTATTTCATCAGGAAAACCACCTCAGTGAGGTGTGATGGGAAGCTGGGCAACAAGGCCAATGATGGTTTGGAAGCTTCTTGTAAGAAATGTTGAGTCAGGTCAGGGCTGCAACCTCCAAAATGTCCTGTGGGAGCTGAAGTTTCAGGGCTTTGTGTTTATACAAGTGTACAACCATATCTTGGGCTGCATCCACAGCAGTGGGACCAGCAGGGCAAGGGAGGGGATTCTGCCCCTCTGCTCTGCTCTGGGGAGACCCCACCTGGAGCCCTGTGTCCAGTTCTGGAGTCCCCAACACAGGAAGGACCTGGAGCTGTTGGAGTGAGTGCAGAGGAGGCCACAAAGATGATCCAAGGGGTGGAGCACCTCCCATGAGAGGACAGGCTGAGAGAATTGGGGTTCACCCTGGAGAAGAGAAGGCTCTGGAGAGACCTTAGAGCAGCCTCCCAGGACTGAAAGGGGCTCCAGGAAAGCTGGGGAGGGGCTCTTGATCAGGGAGTGCAGGGATGGGATGAGGGGGAATGGTTTTCAGCTGAAAGAGGAGAGATTGAGGTGAGATCTTAGGGAGAAATGTTTTGCTGTGAGGGTGGGGAGGCCCTGGCCCAGGTTGCCCAGAGAAGCTGTGGCTGCCCCATCCCTGGAGGGGTTCAAGGCCAGGTTGGATGGGGCTTGGAGCCCCCTGATCCAGTGGGAGGTGTCCCTGCCCATGGCAGGGGCTGGACCTGGATGGGCTTTGAGGTCCTTTGTGACCTAAACCATTCTGTGATTCTATGAAGAGCGAACAACAGCCCTGCCTCGAAATTCACCCTGCCTTTGAGTGGGGTGCAGGACCAGGAGTTTTCCAGGCAGCTTGGTTCAACCTCTTGTTTATCCATTTGCCATCACACATCTGAACTCCCCTGAGCAGGTGGGAGAGTGCTGGTTCCTTATCTGTCTTCTCATATACCTGTCCTGTCCTTCCCCGTTGCCTCTTCCCATGGGACTGAGCACCCATTGCCTGTCTGGGCTGAAGTTGCTCATCTCTCACCTGGTTTTGGTGCTCCCTGAGCTCCAGGTTTGCTCCTGAAGGTGCTGGGCTCCGGGTGCAGCCCCAGAATGAGTGCTGAGACCCAGAGCTGACTTCTTAAGCAGCATTTTTCAATCACATTGTCAGGCAGCTTTGCGAGCTGCACTCACAGGAAACCCCCTGGGTTTGCAGAGGGCTGTGCTGGCTGTGCCAGGTGGGTAAGATGCCACCATCCTTCTCCAGTCCTGCAGCCTGGTATAAAAGCAAGTGCTGGGAGCAGGCTTGGGAAGTTTTTGAGTCCAGCAAAGGGTTTGCATCTCCAGCTGCCTGCCTGGATGGGCTCACAAAATGCTGCCCTCCAAGAAAGCCTCCTGCTTGATAGCCTGGAGAAGGCGACTTTCCAGCTCCTGGGGAAGATGGGGAGAGGATGGGAATTGAGGCAGAAAAAAAAAGGCTGCTGCAGTTTGTTGTGTTTGGCTGTCTGCTCACTGCTTTGTGGCACTGCTTTTGTTTGCATTCCTGCAGCTGGGAATCCTGAACCCCTCGTGGGCCCTGTGCTGTGAGCTCACTGTTCATGGAACCATGGAATGGGTTGGGTTGGAAGGGACTTCAAAGCCCATCCAATTCCACCCCCCTGCCATGGGCAGGGACACCTCCCACTGGATCAGGGGGCTCAAAGCTCCATCCAACCTGGCCTGGAACACTTCCAGGGATGGGGCAGCCACCACTGCTCTGGGCAACCTGGGCCAGGGCCTCCCCACCCTCATCATGAAGAATTCCTTCCTAATGTCTAATTAAGTCTTCCCTCTTCCAATTTAAAGCCGTTCCCACTCCATGTCCTTGTAAAAAGCCTCTCCCCAGCTTTCCTGCAGCCCCTTTCAGTCCTGGGAAGCTGCTCTAAGGTCTCCCCAGAGCCTTCTTTTCTCCAGGCTGAACAACCCCAACTCTCTCAGCCTGTCCTCACAGCAGAGGTGTCTTTCCCGTGCGGTGGGTGAGGAGCCAGCAGGATGCAAGGGATGCCCAACGGGGCTGTTTGCTTTGCTCTCACTGTTTTTGTCCTGCCAGGGAAATACCAAGCAGAACAAGGGAAATGAACTTGGGGCTGGAAAGGTGAAAGTGAAACATCTGTGGGCCAGAGAGGAGGCAAAGACTGTGTCGTGTCCGGCTGGGATTGTGCATACGGGTCTGTATCGCGGTTGGATCCTGGAGATGCTTCCAAGGAGCACTGCAGGAATTTTTAGATTTGCAGAATGGATTTTACAATGTGCCCTCCTGATTGGTTTTTTTTTGGCATCTCTTGCAGCACAGGAGCTCTGTAAATAGACCTGGAGAGCTCGGTGCAATTAGCAGGCTATAAAATTGAGCAAGGAACCCCCTTTCTCGTGCCAGTGCCGGTTGTGTCGCCGCGAGGAAATCCTCTTGGGGTTGGTAAGAGGCAATTCAATGGAGTTGATGGGGATGAGGTGGAATTGTTAGGAGCACAAACCCCACATTCCACTCTGTGCACACCAGCTCCCTGGGCAAACACCCTCCTGCTCTGCTTTCTTCTCAAATGTGTTTAATTCACCAGCTTCGAGTGTTTGGGCTCTGGAGGAGCTCTTGTAACCCATTTGCTGGGTTTGTCCCACGCTGTTGCAACACCAGCACTCAGGCCCTGTTGGGGCTGCAGAGTGGTCTCAGTGAATGGTGGGGATGCCTTCTGCATGCTGACAGAGCTTATTTTGGCCACAGGAATGTCTATAAATAGCCCTGGGTCAGGGCTCGAGGCGTTTTCAGTGTCCCACATAAGTCCTTCATCCCACACAAGTCCTTCATCCCACACAAGTCCTCGGTCCCAACCAGCCTTCAACCCTTCCTTCTGGTTTTGGAGGAGACTGGGAGGGGGAAGAGCATCTCTGAGAAACCCAGAGAAGCCCAATGTTGTGTTTGTTAATGCTGATTAACCTCATTGCTTCTCTCCCTCCTCGTTTTCCCCGGCTCGCTGCCCAGGTCTGTGAGGGAGATGCTTTGTGGATGCTTCATCAAGTTTGGTCTCCACCTCCCAAACAGGTCCATCTGCTGCACTGGCATCAGGGAGAGGTTGCTTTCCAGTTACTCATGCATGGTTGATGGTGATGAGAAGGAGAGAAGTAAACACTCCCTGTGGAGGCCGTGTTCCAGGGCAGTCCCACATCGCTCCTGCCTGTGCTCCACCATCAGCGTCCGGAGCTGGGATTGTCCATCTTCTCTGCCTTAAGGCACTGTGGTTGTAATCCCTGGATGGATCTTGGAGCAGGGCAGCCTTTGGGAGATGATGCAGCTGGGTTTTGTTCCTCAGCTGGGAAGACATTTCATTGTATCTTTACTCTGTGTGTGTCTTCACCCTCTTCCCAAGCTGAAAACGCCTCCCCGTCAGCTTTTGCAACTCACGCTTCGCCGCCCTCGCCGCAGGGATGGCTCCACCTGGGAGATCCCAAAGCTTGTTCTGTCTTGTTTCCTCCCTGGATGTGTGGTAGCTCAGTGGGGATGTGCCTGGCTGATCTCTTTTGGGGGCTCGTTGTGCTCAGGTGAGCTGTGCAGGTCCTTTACCTGGGGCTGTGTGCTCTTGGTTGAGTTTATTCTGGAGGTGATGGAATCTCCATCCCTGGAGGTGTTTGAAAGACAGGTGTATGAGTTTCTGAGGACATGGTTTAATCAGTGGACAGGTATGGTGGGACTCAGTGATCTCAGAGGACTTTTCCAACTAGATGATTCTATGATATGATATGATATGATATGATATGATATGATATGATATGATATGATATGATGCTGGAAACAGCATCATCCAGGGAACATGGTGGCACGTTTTGTGCCTGGGAGAAGGAGTGAGCCCTTGGTGCCCCTTCCCTGTGACCAATGGCTCCTAAAGTGCTGTGACTTAACAGCTTTAAACTGGAAGGGGGAAGATTTAGCTTGGACATCAGGAAGAAGTTCTTCATGCTGAGGGTGGGGATGCTCTGGCCCAGGTTGCCCAGAGAAGCTGTGGCTGCCCCATCCCTGGAGGTGTTCAAGGCCAGGTTGGATGTGGCTTTGAGCCCCCTGATCCAGTGGGAGGTGTCCCTGCCCATGGCAGGGGGGTGGAACTGGATGGGCTTTGAGGTCCCTTCCAACCCAAACCCTTCCATGGTTCTATGACTTGGGGTGCTCCTTGCAGAGCAGCTCAAAGCAATATCAAGCCTTAATATAACACAGAACAAGCCCTTCAAAACCTAAATCCCTTCATGGGGGGGAAGATGTGGCTTTTAGGGAAGAGAAATGTAGTTTTTTGGAAATTCCCATGTTTGGAGATGTTGAGGTGAGACACCTCTTGCTGACAGTTTGCAAATGGGGTGGGAGCTGATGGTGGGAACAGGTCCCTCTGTGAGCAACAGAGAGGGTTGGGAGCTCTGAACTGGCTGCAGGAAGGACTGTAACAAAGATCTCAGTTATTTTGGGAGAAGGAAGGAAAGAATAAAGAGGAAGTGCTTCCACTTGCTCATCTCTTTCGCTGCCCAGGCTTGGAGTCTCTCTGTCATGGGGAATTCCTCCAGTCAGTGGCACAGACAGGCTCCAAGTTCCCTCCAAGATGACTTCTCTGAGCTGTGTGTTCAGATCATCTCCTTGTTCTTGGTGGTAAGATAATGAGGAACCTGATTTAGACTTGTTTTCCCCGTAGTTGTCTCCCACAGGTGCAGTTCCTCCTGCCACCCCTGGGACAGGAGAGCCCTCCTCCAAGGGTACCTCAGCTCTCTGCAAGGCAATTTCTACCTTCAAATCCTGGCTCCCATCCCATAGGGCAGGGGCTTTGCTTCCTGCCTCAGTTTCCCAACACTGGGATGTTTTAGTGAGCTCCAGACAGGTCTTGGAGACCATCCCTGGTGGCTCCATCAGTCCGTTGCCTGAGGGATATGGCTCTAAATTCCATCTTGGTTTCTTCCTCGAGTGTCCTGGCTGGAGGTGGCTCCTGAAATAGTGCTTGAAGAGTGGGATTTTAGGGCATTCTTCACCCTTCCTGTTAATAGCATCAATCTTCTGGCTTCCTTTTCTCCCAGAACATCTGGGAGCTGCTGAGCTGAGACACTTCAGGTCTCACCTGGGTGTCAAGGAGAGGTCTGTGCATCGCCGGAGCACCCAAGTGTTGCTCCACAAACAAAATGCCATTCTCCAGGGGATTCACCTTCTCCACTAGAGGGGACAGGGACAGACTGAGCTGCACTGTGTGATCCAGTGAGGGAATTTGGCTGCCATTCTTTGGGTTGAGCAGTTGTTTCCCACGTAAGGGTTGGGACCAGCTCCGTGCAGGAACACACCTGTCCCTCTGGTCTTACCCAAGAGCTCCAGAGAGACAAGGTCTTCAAGCCAGGATGCTGTTGGAGCTCAATATATTCATGTTAAGAGGGCTGTTGGGAGCAGTTCCCTGTGGGCCTTGAGGTGTTCTCTGTCCCACTGATAACATTTACATCAAGACAGGATGAGTTTCTAAAGGAGCTTCTCCGGCTCCAGTAACGATCCAAGAGGAACCAGTTTCTGGGGTCAGGACAGACTGGACAAGCACAACAGCAGCTCATTTGTGGGTTTAGATCTGCTGCCTCACTGGTGGGGTTTGGTGGGGGCTGTTGGGTCACCAGGGTAGCAGATGTTTGGGTGTTGTGTTGTGGTGGCTCAGCCACCAGCCAGAGCAAACAGACATGGTTTGTACAGCTCAGCTCACGTCCTGGGTGAGCAGTGGCCCTGCTGGAATGCCAAGTGTGTGTGAGACAGGGGCTTAAATAGATCCATAAGCTCCAGGGCCAGGAGGAGGCCGTGGGAAGGGTGTGGGGTTTGGGTGGAAAGGAGGTTCTTTGCAGGTTTGCAGAAGCCCCAAACCAGTTTATGCCGTGGGCAGCAGAGGGTGGGGTCAGTGTGGGCTTCAGACTCCACTGCAAATGGGTTAATTGGGGGTGAGTCAAGCTGTCCTGGGGTTCTAGAGAGTGGAAACCACACGATGGGATGTGTCCTGATGATGTAGCTCAAGATGAACCGAGCTGCCCTTGGCCCGTGTGCATGTGCCTCGTATCTACACCACCTTCTGCACCCTCTGAGTGCCCTCTGCTCTTCAGGTGATCCAGCCCAGGCTGTCTGGGACAGCTCTCAGCTGCTTGGCAGCAATTCCCAGCGGTCACTGGAGCCACCTGTAACCAAAAAACCCCTCTGTCTTTTCCCAGGAGGCTGAAACTGCACAGAAATTTCACACAGATTTAGCACAGAGCGCGGGTGGTGCAAGAATGAGGCTCCTGGACTTGGAGCATCTCTCATACCTGGAAGCAACATCTCTCCCCAAGCAGGGTTTCCCATGGTGAGACCCTGAGACCAACAAAGAGGAGATTCCTCCATGGCAGGGACAGAAACAGAGCCCAGAATGTCTTTTTTTCTGTTCTCAATGCCTTTGTGGTGGCTCTTCCGCTCTGGAGGAATCACCAAAGCCTGGCTGGAGCCTTGGGGCAGAGGAGGAGGCTGTGCAGCCCAGCAGATGGGGAAGTTGGGTGTGCAGCCACGTGGGTGAGGCTTTCCTGCTGAGTTACTGCCTTTAGGGACCTCTTAAAATCAGTCTCTGCACCCTGTAAGTGACCTGCATCGAGGTTTGTAAGCTAAGAGATTTACAAAAGCTTCTTAATTCTGGCTGTGTGTTGGCCTCTCCATCTGCCTCCTCACTGGGCTGTGGAAGGGTGTTTAAGCCATCCCATCTCTTCTTTTTGCAGCTGCAGAGCTACTTTGCTGCCTGTGAAGATGAGACCCCGGCCATCAGAAACCATGACAAGGTCCTGCAGCGGCTCTGCGAGCACCTGGACCACGCTCTGCTCTATGGGTAAGCGTGGAGCTGCCTCTGGGCTCCTGGGGTCCCCTTCTCACCATAGAATCATGGAATCACCTGGTTGGAGGAGACCTCCGAGATCATTGAGTCCAGTGGTACCTGTCCATTACTAAACCATGTCCCTGAGAAACTCAGCTGCCCATCTTTGAAACACCTCCAGGGATGGAAACTCAACCACCTCCCTGGGCAGCTGTTCCAGTGCCTGAGAACTCTTTCAGTGAATAAAGTTTTCATAATGTCTTATCTGAACCTCCCCTGGTGCAATGTGAAACCATTTCCTCCCATCCCATCACCTGTCACTTGGGAGAAGGGACCCACCTCACCACAACCTCCTTTCAGGCAGTTGTAGACAGTGATGACCATGATTTCCTCAGCTTGGGAAATGGGTGGCGATAACAAAGCCCTTGCTTCACCTTTCTCTTCACAACAACCCCATGAAATAATCCAGGCTTGGGGAAGAGCAGCTGGAAAGCTGCCTGGTGGGAAAGGCCCTGGGAGTGGTGGTCAACAGCAGCTGAACATGAGCCAGCAGTGGCCCAGGTGGGCAAGGAGGCCACCAGCATCCTGGCTTGGATCAGCCATGGGGTGGCAGCAGGAGCAGGGCAGGGATCATCCCCTGCACTTGGCACTGGAGAGGCCACACCTCGAATCCTGGGGTCAGTTTTGGGCCCCTCACTCCAAGAAGGACCTTGAGGGGCTGGAGAGCATCTGGAGAAGGGAACGGAGCTGGGGAAGGGTCTGGAGAACAGGGGTTGTGGGAGTGGCTGAGGGCCCTGGGGCTGTTTAGTCTGGAGAAGAGGAGGCTGAGGGGAGACCTCATTGCTCTCTGCAGCTCCTGAAAGGAGGTTGTGGGGAGGTGGGTGCTGGGCTCTTCTCCCAAGGAACAAGTGATGGGATGAGAGGAAATGGCCTCAGGTTGCACCAGGGAAAGTTTAGATTGGATATTGGGAATATGTCTTTCCTGAGAGAGTGGTGAAGCCTTGGCAGAGGCTCCCAGGGCAGTGGTGGAGTCTCCATCCCTGGAGGGGTTCAGAAACCGTGTGGCCGTGGCACTTGGGGACAGGGTTCAGCAGGGGTTGGGGTTGGGCTGAGGGTTGGACTGGGTGAGCTGAGAGGACTTTTCCAACATCAATGATTCCATGATTCTTCCAGCCTTCAAGATCTTTCCTCGGGCTACTGGGTGCTGGTCGTTCACTTCACCCGCCGGGAAGCCATCAAGCAGATAGAAGTGCTCCAACACGTGGCCACCAACCTGGGTCGCAGTGAGTATTTGCAGACACTGCCCCAGCTCTGAGGGCAACCCTTGGGTTGGGGATGTCTGGCAGGTTGTGCCGGCCACGTGTTCCAGGCCCAGGGACCCCACTGAATCCAGGTCGTTTTGCTCAATCCAAGGAAGTTCAGTCTTCAAAATCTCCCTGTTTTTAAACCCCTCCAGGGATGGTGACTCCACCCCCTCCCTTGGCAGCTGTTCCAGGGCCTGAGAACCCTTTCAGTAAAGAAATTCTTCCCAATATCCAGTCTGAACCTCCCCTGGCACAGCTCATGGCCATTTCCTCTTGTCCATCACCTGTCACTTGAGAGAAGAGATCAACACTGGCTCTGCCACAGCCTCCTTTCAGGCAGTTGCAGACAGTGATGAGGTCTCCCTTCAGCCTCCTCTTCTCCAGTTCCCTCAGCCATTCCTCATAGCACTTGTTCTCCAGACCATTCCCCAGCCTCGTTCCCTTATCTGGATCCTCTCCAACCCCTCAATGTCCTTCTTGTCCTGAGAGGCCCAGAACTGACCCCAGGACTCGAGGTGTGGCCTCCCCAGTGCCCAGACCAGGGGCACAATCCCTGCCCTGCTCCTGCTGCCCACGCTGTGTCTGACACAGCCCAAGATGCCATTGGCCCTCTTGGCCACCTGGGCCACTGCTGGCTCATGTTCAGCCCCTGTCAACCAACACCCCCAGGTCCTTCTCCTCCAGGCAGCTCTCCTGGTGCTCTTCCCCAAGCCTGGAGCTGCTCAGGGTTGTTGTGCCCCAAGTGCAGGACTCGGCACTTGGTCTTGTTGACCCTCATCCCGTTGGTCTCAGCCCATGGATCCAGCCTGTCCAGATCCCTCTGCAGAGCCTTGGCCCATGGATCCAGCCTGTCCAGATCCCCCTGCAGAGCCTTGGCCCATGGATCCAGCCTGTCCAGATCCCTCTGCAGAGCCTTGGCCCATGGATCCAGCCTGTCCAGATCCCTCTGCAGACCCTCCCTTCCTTTGAGCAGATCAACACCTCCACCCAGCTCGGTGTCATCCCCAAACTCGCTCAGGGTGCACTTGATCCCTTTGTCCAGATCATTGATAAAGATATAAAGATATGACACATCTCCCAAGCCCCATTTGGGCAAGAGCAGAGCTGAGCACAGGCTCCACCATCACCTCTCTCCACACCACGATTTGTGTGGTGTCTCCAAAGGCACCTGTGCTGATTCAGAGCAGTTCCCACTCCGTCTCTCCTGTCTCCTGATGCCAGCAGGTCTCCTGTCTCACTGGAGAGACACAGTTGTAGTTGTGTGTCTGCTCCTCAGCCACCTCCCACACAGTCTCTTCATCCCATTCTCACTCCAAATCCTGAATCTGCCCCTTCATTTCCCACTGAGACTTCCCGAACCATCAATCACTCTCTTGAAATGATACAAATGCAAATGAACAATCTGAAGTGTTCTAATGGATTCCTGATTTCTCCCAAGCTTTGTTTCCCAGACCTTTTCCCATGGATAAATCTCTGCTTTCTTTCCAGGCCGGGCATGGCTGTACCTCGCCCTCAACGAAAACTCCTTGGAGAGCTATTTGAGGCTGTTCCAGGAGAACCTAAGCCTGCTGCACAAGTACTATGTGAAGTGAGTATCCCAGGATCACAGAATGACCTGAGATGGAAGGGACACACAAGGATCATCCAGTCCAACTCCTGTCCCATAGAACACCCCCAACATTCACCCCGTGGGGCTGAGGGCCTTGGCCAAACACTGCTGGAATATTGTCAGGCTGGGACTGCTTCCCTGGGGAGCTGTTCCAGAGCTCCACCACCCTCTGGGGGAAGAACCTTCTCCTGATGTGCACCCTAACCCTCCCCTGGCACATCTTCCTGCCATTCCCTGGGGTCCTGTCCTTGGTCACCAGAGAGAAGAGCTCAGCCCCTGTTCCTCCTCCTCCCCTTGTGAAGAAGCTGCAGAGTGTGATGAGATGCCCACAGAGAGGAATCCCTCTCTCCACTATGGTTCACGTGCTTGGTGGCACCTTGGAGCCAAAAATGGACCAGAGAAGCATTGCTCAACCCAAACCACCATGGATGGGAGAAGCTCTTTCCCCAGCTTTGTGGCTCTTTTCTTCTTTGGGCACTCAGCATCCCTTCTGGTCAGCAGGAAGCCCTAATTTGCTGGTGGGGAACAAGCACCTGCTCAGGGCCTGATCTTGCCTTGTGGGTTCTGCAGAGGCTTTGCCTGATTAATGTAAAGGTCCCATGGATGCACCATCCCATATAACAGGGCTTGCACCCACCTCTCATAGTTACCTCCTTTTACACCCAGTCCTGGATGTAGCCTTTATAGTCTGTGTTTCCCAAGAAGCTGCTGAGCTCTTGTCCAGGTTCCCAGCTCTGGTGGACACCTGGAAGTCTGGCTGGAGGTGGGCTTGGGGACAGCCTGTGGTGGATTCCTGGCTGCTCGGAACAACACGATCTGTCCTGAAGCTCTGCCGTCGCTCTTAGGAGAGAAACAGGAGGCTCAACTCCAGGGTGGTTTATACAGCAGCTTGGAGACACCCACTGAGAAAACCAAAGGGTGCTCAGAGCTGTTTCTTCTCTTTCCCACACCTCTAAATCTCTTTTGTTGTATCCATGCTGCAGGAATGCCCTGGTTTGCAGTCACGATCATCTGACCTTGTTCTTGACGCTGGTGTCCGGGCTGGAGTTCATCCGCTTCGACTTGGACCTTGTGAGTGTTTTATCTCTTTCCCTTGGCTCTGGGAGAGCTGGAATGTGGAGCAGGAGGTGTCCTGGGTGTCACAGGTCCAGCTTGTGCCTTCTTGTTGGCCTGCAGCTGCAAATGGGAAGCTGGTGCTTTTAGGAAAGGCTCCAGACTGGGGTCTTTGGAGATCCACCAGTGGGATTTATTCCTGTTGGTCATAGGATCACAGAATGACCCGAGTTTGAAGGGACCCACAGGGATTATTGAGTGCAGTTCCTGTCCCTGCACAGGACACCCCAACATTCACCCTGTGGGGCTGAGGGCCTTGGCCAAATGCTGCTGGAATATTGTCAGGCTGTGACTGCTTCCCTGGGGAGCTGTTCCAGAGCTCCACCACCCTCTGGGGGAAGAACCTCTTCCTAATGTTCAACCCAACCCTCCCCTGGTACATCTTCCTGCCATTCCCTGGGGTCCTGCCCTTGGTCACCAGAGAGAAGAGCTCAGGGCCTGCTCCTCCTCCTTCCCTTGTGAGGAAAGAGTAGACAGGGATGAGGTCCCCCCTCAGTCTCCTCCAGGCTGAACAGACCAAGTGCCTTCAGCCTCTCCTCATACCATTTCTCCTCCAGACCCTTCCCCAGCTTTGTGGCCTCCTCTGGACACTCTCCAGTGGTTTGATGCTCAGTTCAGAACTGTTCAGGATGGGAGCGAGGCGGGTCTGGGGGTCAGTGATGGGGAAAAAGGAGCTGAGCTCCATGAGCATGGTAGGAAATGCTGGCCTGGACACAAAGCCACTGGGTCACTGGGGTTCCTGAAGGGTGGCAGGATTGGACAGCCAGAGGATGGTCAAGGACAGCCCCATCGTTTCACCTGAGTCACCCCGTGCTCTCCCCCCTGCAGGATGCTCCCTACCTGGATCTGGCCCCGTACATGCCAGATTATTACAAACCTCAGTACCTGCTGGACTTCGAGGAGCGCCTGCCCAGCTCCGTGCACGGCTCAGACAGCCTGTCCCTCAATTCCTTCAACTCAGTCACCTCCACCAACCTGGAATGGGATGACAGCGCCATCGCTCCGTCCAGTGAAGGTCAGTGGGCTCTCGGGGTGAGGTCAGGGCTTTGTGTTCCCAAATCCCCTCTGGCTGCACGGCTGCACCAGGTGAGACACCAAATGAGGTGGAAAATGATGGGTTGGAAGAAACCAAAGCCAGAAACAAAACAGGCTCTAAGTCTCACCCTTGGGAGGTGCTGGGATCCAAGCCTTGGACTGGGAGAGAAGGATTTTCCCTGCCAGCCACCTCCATCCCTGTTTCCATCCAGGGAGAACTCTCCCCGTGGAGTGAAAGCCATGCCCATATCTGAGTGTGACTGGAGTTCAGAGTGGGTGTGCTGGCTGCAGAGGACCTTTTGTAAACTGCTGATTTGCAATCCTGAAGCCCAAATGTGCTGGAGGTGGTGGGGAACGGTTTCCAAAGCCTTTTCTCCACGTCTGCAGTCCGAGGAAAAGGCCACCAGTGGTCTCAGAGGGGCTGTTTTACCCTCTTTATGCATCTTAAATTAAGCAACCTCCTGAGCTGTGCTACTCACTCCCTTCTCCCTATCAGAGAGGGTTGGTGATGTTCCTTATGAGGAAAACTCGTGCCTTTTGCCCCTTAACCTGCTTCAGGCTGGAGCAGGGAGCTTTTACCCTGCACAAAAGGTGTTTGCATGAAGGGACAGCTCTGCTGCTGCTCCTCTGAGTGCAAAATGCATCGACCCTGATCCTTTATTTTGATGTCAGTCGGAGCAAAGCGACATCAGGGGGTTCTGGGTGCCGTTAGTTGGATGTGGTGGGTTCAGGATTGAGCCTGCATCTGGATGGGTTCCCTCTGAGACAAGGGGCTGCCAGATGCTTTTGATGTGCAATATGGAAACTGCATTAAAGATGCTGAGAAGGAGCAGCCCAGGAGTGAGAGGTTGATGTGGGGATGGGCGTCAGCGTGGCTTGGGCAAAGGCTCCTGGGCTCACTCAGCTGCCCTCGCGCTGTAAGCGTGGAAAGGTTTGCTTTTGGGGACTTCCTTATGCCAAAGCTCCAGCATCCAGGTGAGCTGGAGGCAGGATGAGGAACCCAGCAGCAAAAAGGCACAGGAGGAAGCTCCTTCATCCCCAGAGGTTTGGCAGAAGCAGCCGTTCCAGTGCCCAGTGCTCCCCTGGGCTTGTATTCCCATTCCTTCCTCAGCAGAACCTGTCTTGGAGTCAGTGTGTCTTCCTGTCCCTGTTGCCTGGGCAAGAGGTGTCATGGGTTTGACTGCACTCTCCAGCCCATCTGATGGCTGGGAGCTTAATCCTCAAGAGAGGAGGGGTTTGGAGCAGAGATCCAGGAGATTTTGGAGCTAGATTTTGATTTTTAGCATCCTCACGAGCCATTCCGTGTCTGGGCAGCAGTTGTGATCTGTGTCTCAGTTTCCCCATGCGTAGAGGGGTTTGGATGTGGAAATTCCATCCCCAGTTTGTGGGACCAGGATGGTGGAGATACCAGAGCCTGGCAGGGCAGGCATTGCCACTGTTCCTCCAGCCTGGAGGAATTTCACTTCAATAACTCTCTCCCCGCTCGTCGTTTCAACAGGAGCATCTCGCTACCCTGGAAGTGTAGGTGGAGCTGGGGATTTTAGGATCAGAGGACAAGTTTTTCCCCTTAATCAGCCCCCTGGCTTTGCAAACACTAATGAGTCAAACATCAGAGTGTCTGTGGGAGGTAAGTGTGAAGTGGGGAGGCTGAGGCACGGAGCAATTCAATGGGTTCACAAAGGGGATCCCTGATTAGGGACAGGACACCAACTGGTTTTCTGGCTTAGCTTTCCAGCAGCTCATGTAGCGGGGCCTTTGCTGGTCCTGTTGTAGTTCCCATCAGCAAAATCCAGCAGGAGCAACCCTTACCACAGCTGGGTCCCATTTCCATCCATGTGCCCTTATTATTTTCTCATGGATTTCAACTACTGGATTGTTTTGTTTCTCTCCTTTCCCATCTCCCTCCCCGGATTCCCATCACACTCTTCCCTGTCCCCCACCTCCCTCCCCACTACTTGCATTTCTAATCCAGAGTTTTATCCCTCATTTTTATAGATTATGATTTTGGAGATGTCTTTCCAGCAATGCAGGCCATGCCCAGCAGAGACTGGGAAGGTGGGACAATCTCATCTCTTACAACCTTCTGGTTTTCTCTCTGCATTGCTGCTGCTTGCTGCATGCTCCCCGTTCCTTTCTTTAACAAGCAACCACCACATCTTGATGGAATTCAGTAGAGGCAGAAAGGGGAGTGGAAAAGATCCCCCCCCAAGGTGTGAGGTTGTGCATCTCATCTGTGGGACCCCCCCAAAAAAAAGCTTTCCCTAAATCCTGGTGGATGCAGACGCTCTCACCCCACGGAACATCCTCAAGCTGAGGGATGTTTTCCTGCCTCTGTGTCTTCTGCCCCAGAGTTGGGGTCCAGCAGACATGAGGTTGGGGTTCTGTGGCTTCTCAATACCTTACAGCCTGTGATAAAGGAGCTTTGGAACCAGGTTAGAAAAGAAAAGCTGCCAAATTGTCCCCACCACGAGGTGTCTGGAGTGGGTGGGACCCTCACCTGCAGGTTTCCTCCTTGGGGTGAAGCACGCAGGGTGCTGATCAAAAAAAACCAACCCAGCTTCACTGATCTCCTGAAGGTCCTGGAAAACAGCTGAGTTCCTTCTGCTTGCTTTAATTTGGAGCCTTTTGCAGGGATTAATTGGGGAGGTTTGGTTTTCCTTGGTCCCTGCTCTCCTGAAGTTACAACCTCCAGCACATCGCTGCTCAGTTTGGGGGCACTGCCCTTTTTTTTTAAATTCAATTTTACCACTTTTAAACCCACTTGGGTGGCTCTGTGTGGCTTTTGTTGGTCAAGAGCATGTGCCCACCTGAGAGGAGCCTGTTCTCCTTCCTCCAGGTGCAATCCCTGCTTGTATCCCTCACACGAGGGAGCAGGAGACCTCTCTGCTCTATCTCCAGAGCAAACACACCCCTGCTTTGTCCTTCATGGCTAAAAGCTGGATGGAGCCTTGGGTCCCTCTCACCTTGGCTGGAACCACCTGAATATTTGAGGAGATCCTGCCTGAATTCCATGGGGATGGCTCCTGGGCTCTAACACCCTCCTTCCCATCTTCTTTCTTCCCCCCACGCGCAGAGATGCTCACAAAGCTGGTTTGAGGAGGACAAACCACCTCTCCAACCCCAACACCCCACGAGCAGCTTCACCGTGGGTGTTGGGTGCCTGCTGGGAGAAGCCAGGGGATGCCAGGGGTAAATCCTGCTGGGATTTCAGAGGTGTGCACAGCTCCCATGTGCAGGTCCTGCTTGGAGAGTGCTCCAGGTGTGATCCAGCGATGGCTCAGGGCTGGGTTACTGCTCGCTGAGCAAAGCTCAGCCAAAGGGGAGGTTTTGTCTTAACAAGAGATTGAGAAAGTTGGGGCAGTTCCCTGTTCTCAGCAAATGCATTTTTGGGGGTAAAATTCTGTGTTTTGGACAAAGATTGCTTTGTCTTAATGGAACCAGCAGGGTATGGGCAGGATCATTCCCACCTGGAGTGTTGGGTCCAGGTCTGGAATCCCCAGCATAATAAGGATGTGGAATGGGTCCAGAGGAGGCCACGGAGATGATCCAAGGGCTGGAGAACCTCTGCTGTGAGTTGGAGTTGTTCAGCCTGGAGAAGAGAAGGATCTGGGGAGACCTTAGAGCAGCCTCCCAGGACTGAAAGGGGCTCCAGGAAAGCTGGGGAGGGGATTTTTCCAAGGGCCTGGAGTGACAGGATGACGGGGAATGGCTTTAAATGGGAAGAGGGAAGATTTAGTTTGGACATGAGGAAGAAATTCTTTCCAATGAGGGTGGGGAGGCCCTGGCCCAGGTTGCCCAGAGCAGTGGTGGCTGCCCCATCCCTGGAGGTGTTCAAGGCCAGGCTGGATGGGGCTTGGAGCCCCCTGATCCAGTGAGAGGTGTCCCTGCTCATGGCAGGAGGGTGGAACTGGATGGGCTTTGGGGTCCCTTCCAACCCAACCCATTCCATGATTCATTCTATGATTCTGTGATAAAATGGTTTCGGTTGGAAAAGACCTTTAAGATGAGTCCAACCACCGATCCAGCCCTGCTCCATCCACCACCAGACCACGTCCCCAGGTACATCTACTCATCTTTTAAACCCCTCCAGGGATGGGGACTCCACCACCTCCCTGGGCAGCTTCTTCCAGTGCTTCACAACCCTTCCAGTCAAGGTTTGGTGATGCAGACGAGAAGCCACGGGCTGAAATGGCTTTTAAATGTTTCATTTTTCCCCTTTAGTGTAGACATTAAAGATCTGCCCAGTTGAGTTCCCTGCCAGAGGCTGCAACCCCCCAGCTGCAGGGCGGGCGTTTCAGCAGGAACAAAGCAGTGTTTTGAGATCAGCCATCACAAATCTGCCTTTATTCCATATTTATAAGAGGTTTCATTTTCCTACTCAAAACCTCCACCCCCGAATCAGTCTGAACTTCCCTTTGGAAGGAATCTCCCTGCCTGGCAAGGGGTTCCTGCTGGTGCTGGAGAAGGGAAGGGCATGGGAAACCTTCTTTTAACTGTCACTTTGTGGATGGATAACTCCAAGCATGACTCCTGTAGCCTTTCTCTGCTGCTCCTTTTCCCTCTGAGGACTAACATGGGCCAGGCTGGTTGTGCTGTGACCTTCTGTGCATCCTGCTGGCCTCGGTGAATGCTGAGTCCCCCTTCCCCACCCTTCCAGCCCCTGTGTGTGTCTTGTGCAAGGGGAGGGAAAGCTGCTCCATGGGTTGGCTCTGTCCCTTCCAGCAGAGCCAGCATCTTTCAAAGACCCAATCAAGGGGGAGAAGAAGCCATGTGGGGCAGCAGCCATGGAATGGTTTGGGTTGGAAGGGATCACAAAGCCCATCCAGTCCCACCATGGGCAGGGACACCTCCCACTGGATCAGGGGCTCAAAGCCCCATCCAACCTGTTGAACACCTCCAGGGATGGGGCAGCCACCACTGCTCTGGGCAACCTGGGCCGGAGCCTCTCCACTCTCAGTCACAGAATCATGGATTCACAGAGTGGTTTGGGTTGGAAGAGACCTCAAAGCCCATCCAGTTCCACCATGGGCAGAGATACCTCCCACTGGATCAGGGGGCTCCAAGCCCCATCCAACCTGGCGTGGAACACCTCCAGGGATGGGCATCATGAGCACTGTGTCCCCCAGACCCCTCAAGCTCCTTCCCAAGGATGCTACCTCTAGATCGTAATCCGGCTGCTGCTTCCTGGGGTGACCAAGCCATTATTTCCAGGTGTTGTCTAAATTGCAGAGCGAGGTTGGGTTGTCCCCTGGCCTCTCTGTCCCTCCTCACTGAGACCCTGCTGCCTGCAGCCATCTCTGAAGCTCAGCTGACCTGACAGAGCTCAGCTGGTGCCTGGGGTGGGGTCACCACGAGCGTTGTGGTGACCTCGTGGTGCCCCGAGCCCCCAGCGCGCGCGGCTTGGCTTGACTTGACTTGACTTGACTTGACTTGACTTGACTTGACTTGACCTGACTCGCTCAGGTGCCCAAAGTGACATTAATCCTCCTCTTCCCTTCGTGTCTTCTCAGATGGAGACCTCACGGACACGCTCAGCTGCCCACGCTCCACCGCCTCAGAGGCCAACGGCAGCAAGGCCTCCGTGAAGAGCCCGACCCAGCGCTACAACCCCTTCAACGAGGAGAAGGCCGAGGCGCCGTCCTCCAGCGAGACCACGCCGGTGCACGCGGCTTCCCAGGAGAAGGCAGAGGCCACCCCTGAAGGAACCGACCAGTCTGAGAGCTGCACGGAGCTGGAGGTCATCAGGTGGGGACAGAGGCAGAATCGTAGAATGATCTGGTTGGAAAAGACCTCTGAGATCATCCAGTCCAACCCTACCTGTCCCCTTACTAAATGATCCTTGAGAGACTCAAAGAAACCTGTCCATCTTCTAAACCCCTCCAGGGATGGGGACTCCACCACCTCCCTGGGAGCCTCTGCCAGGGCCTGAGAACCCTTTTGGGGAAGACAATTTTCCCAGCATCTAATCTGAACCTCCCCTGGTGCAACTTGAGGCCTTTTCCTCTCATCCCAACCCCTGTCACTTGGGAGAAGAGCCCAGCACCCACCTCACCACTTTCAGGGAGTTGTAGACAGCAATGAGGTCTCTCCTCAGCCTCCTCTTCTCCAGGCTGAACAACCCCAGCTCCCTCAGCTGCTCCTCCTCAGACTGGTTCCCCAGCCCCTTCCCCAGCCTCATTGCCCTTCTTAGAATGCCCCCAAGTGCCATCTGTCACCAGAAGGGGACAATGTGCCACCCCTTCTAGCTCAGCAGAGACAGTGGCTGCGATGCACCCTTCGCACAACCACGGGAAGGTGGTTTTTACACCTCCAGACACCAACAGATGCTCAGGAGGTGTCAGCAGAGCTGGTCCTGGGCTCTGTGGAGCTGTAGCTGGCTCAGTGTAAGCAGCTTTGCCCAGAGCTGTGGATCAGAGAGCTCAGGGGAAGCCCTGGGCTTTTATTTTGGGCTTTCTCCAGCTGGTGGCAGGTTTGCAGCAACTTCAGGTCTCAGACCTTCTCCCTCTTGTTTGTCTTGAGCTGTGGTTAAACCTGTTGAGGGAAAAGCCTCCACAGACCAGCTGGCCTGTGTTTGACTCACGGAGATCCCCAGGGGTCCCTTGGAGCCCTCATCCCAGACAAAGAGCTCAAGGCTCCATCTGCTCCCATCCAGGGAGCCCCAAACCAGCCTGTGCTTTGCTCTCACACCCTGTTTTTCCCAGGAGAATCAGAGGAACCAGGTTACATCACACCCAGCTCTCCAGCAGACACGAGGGGAGGGGAGCACCTCAGTTGCTTCCATGACAAGGGTGATCTGGCAGTGTTTTGGGTGCCACGGGAGGCCTGAACCCTTGGAGCTGGCATCCCCATGTGCCCTTCAGCTGGAGAGGGCTCCTGCCTGCACCTCCCTCTTCTGGCAGCTGACAGGGCATTCCCACGTCCTCTTGAAACCTTCTTCCTTCCCAGCATCTTGCCCTCAGGGATTTCTCCCACATCAGTTTAGCTCCCCATCCATTTGGGATCCCCTTTGCAGCCAAAGGAAATCCAAGATGTTGTGTCCGTGCCTCGGCTCCTTTGGATACGTAGGGATGACACCAGGCTGAGTGGGGCTGTGGTCACACCAGAGGGTGGGATGGCACCCAGAGGGACCTGGACAAGCTGGAAAAGTGGAACATCATGAGGTTCATCAAGACCAAGTGCAAGGTCCTGCATCTGGGGGGGACAAACCCTGGTATCCATACAGGATGGGGGACGATGTGATTGAGAGCAGCCCTGAGGAGAAGGACTTGGGGTGCTGGGGGAGGAGAAGATCAACATGAGCTGCAACAAGAGCTCAGAGCCCAGAAACCACCCATGTCCTGGGCTGCACCCAAAGAGTGGGACCAGAGGGGAGGAAGGGGATTCTGCCCCTCTGCTCCGCTCTGGGGAGACCCCACCTGGAGCCCTGTGTCCAGTTCTGGAATCTGAAACATAAGAATGATATGGAACTGTTGGAGTGAGTCCAGAGGAGGCCATGGAGATGATCCAAGGGCTGGAGAACCTCTGCTATGAGGACAGGCTGAGAGAGTTGGGGTTGTTCAGCCTGGAGAAGAGAAGGCTCTGGGGAGACCTTAGAGCAGCCTCCCAGGACTGAAAGGGGCTCCTGGAAAGCTGGGGAGGGACTTTTTCCAAGGGCCTGGAGTGACAGAATGAAGGGGAATGGCTTTAAATTGGAAAAGGGAAGATTTAGATGAGACATCAGGAAGAGATTCTTCACAATGAGGGTGGGGAGGCCCTGGCCCAGGTTGCCCAGAGAAGCTGTGGCTGCCCCATCCCTGGAGGTGTTCCAGGCCAGGTTGGATGGGGCTTGGAGCCCCCTGATCCAGTGGGAGGTGTCCCTGCTCATTGCAGGGGGTGGAACTGGGTGGGCTTCGAGGTCCCTTCTAATCCAAACCATTCCATGATTCATACCCTGTGGGTTTTCTGCTTTTCCCCCGAGGGCTGGCATGGAGATGGTCATTCTGTGTGGCTGCTCATGGAATGAGGTTCTTGATATGGGGGAAGGTTGTTGGGAAGGGATTGGCCCTCTCTGTCTCAGCAGGCAAAGACAAGTGAATCTCTGCTTCTCTCTCACCGTTCAGGTTGGCCAAGAAGAAGAAAACTGGCAAGAAGAAGAAGGTGAAGGCCGAGGAGCGAGCGGGCGCCCCCGAGACCCAGCAGGGCAGCGGCGACAGCGGCGTCAACGGGCTGAGCGACAGAGAAGACCCCCAGAGGGATGATGGTCCCGCAGAGCCCCGCGCCGACGCGCAGGAGGAGCCCCGGGAGCGCTCTGCCCTCGGCCAGTTGGCCTTACGCATCCCCGAGATGAAGGACACGTCCATGGAGAGCTTGGGGCAGCCCCTCAGCAAGGTGATGGACAGGCTCAACGGGCAGTTGGATCCCGGCGGCTGGAACGGCCCCCTCGAGCCTCCCGGGCGGTCCTTTCGGACCGGAACGCCAGGGGAGACCCCGGATGGATCGTCCTCTGGCGACTTTAGTGAGGGGATTTCAGCCCCCATGGACTTCTACCGCTTTACCGTCGAGAGTCCAAACGCTGCTGCGTCAGGTGGTGGCCACCATGACCCTGCAGGGCCTGGCCAACCGCCACATGTTTCTGGTAGCTCAGAGGCTCCTGAAGAAGAAGAAAGAGGAGAGGGAGAAGGAGTTGGGGCAGTAGAGGAGGTTGGAGAGGCGAGCGATGGACCCCAAACTGGCCAGATGGAAGCCACCAACCCCCAGGCTCTCCACGAGCCGAAGAAGGAGCAGCCCAGCCCTTCCCTGAGCAGCGCCGAGGACTCTGGCGTGGAGGAAGGGCAGGGCAGCCCTTCGGAGCTGAGCCACCCCTCCGAGTTCAGGTGAGGCTGGGTTTGCTCAGCAGGGAGAGCACCTTCCACACTACCTTGAGCTCAGGTGGGCACTTCTCCCTTTGACCTCGGTTTGAGGGGTGAAGCCCATCCTTGTTATGGATGAAGATGAGGAGGAGGTCTCGGGAGGGCAACTGATGTCCAAAGCACGGGCAGGTTCAACAAGGAAGGGGCTTCTTGCCCTTCCTGGACCCACCCAGCCACATGTCTGTGTGTCCATCCTCTCATGTCTGTCTTCACAGGGTGGATAACAACCATCTCCTCCTGCTGATGATCCACGTCTTTCGGGAGAATGAGGAGCAGTTGTTCAGGGTAAGGGGTCACAGTTGATCTCCCACAAAGGAGCAGCTCCGTGCCTGGATTGGCCACCGGCTGAGAGCTCTTCTCTCTCTGCACAGATGATCCGAATGAGCACCGGGCACATGGAGGGGAACCTGCAGCTGATCTACGTCCTGCTGACAGACTGCTACGTGTACCTGATCCGGAAAGGTATCCCATCCCCATAGCCTGTGGGACCCCACCTGGGGAGCTGTGTCCAGTTCTGGAGTCCCCTACAAAAGAAAGACATGGATCTGTTGGAGCAGGTCCAGGGGAGGCCATGGAGATGATCCAAGGGCTGGAGAACCTCCTGTACAAGGACAGGTGTTTAAGGCCAGGTTGGGTGGGGCTTTGAGCCCCCTGATCCAGTGGGAGGTGTCCCTGCCCATGGCAGAGGGGTGGAACTGGCTGGGCTTTGAGGTCCCTTCCAACCCAACCCATTCCATGACTGCTCTGTGTCTGTGTCCGTGCAGGGGCAGCGGAGAAGCCCTACATGGTGGAGGAGGCCGTGTCCTATAACGAGCTGGACTACGTCTCGGTGAGCGCAGCCCGGGGCGGGTCAGGCCTCGCCAGGGGAGCAGGAGGGGTGCCTGGGGGTCAATCCTCACCTCTCTGGCCACAACGCTGTCAGGAGCATCACGGTGGGGTGGGGTTTTTTTTTTTTTGGGACATTCCATCCACAGGGAGATTTTTGGCCAGGGAATCTTTGAGACAGGGAGAGTCAGAAGCGATTCCCCCTCCAGTGCCACCTCTATGGGTGCCCAGCTTGGCCATATCTTCGTGTGGCTCTGGGGCCAGAAGTTCAGCCCTGCTTCTCCACCCCTCATCCCCTCCTGGCTTCCCTAAGTGTTGATCCATCCTTGGCACAGGTTGGGCTGGATCAGCAGACGGTGACCCTGGTTTGCACCAACCGGAGGAAGCAGTTCCTGCTCGACACCGCGGATGTGGCTCTCACCGAGTAAGCAGGGAGCGGGTGACAAACGGTGGCGCTTTCCTCCTGGGGTGCAGCACCTCTGGCCATCACCCCGGGCTCCCAGGGTGACTTGGGGATGCAGAAGGCTCCAGTGACCTCCCTTTGTG
This sequence comes from Dromococcyx pavoninus, assembly GCA_033558185.1. Taxonomy (NCBI): domain Eukaryota; kingdom Metazoa; phylum Chordata; class Aves; order Cuculiformes; family Neomorphidae; genus Dromococcyx; species Dromococcyx pavoninus. Next base: position 55,891 of record JAUMJL010001796.1, read on the forward strand.
ACAAAGTCCTGCGACCAGGGAGGGTTTGGTTTGATGCTAAACCCTGCAGACTGCGTGTCCTTGGTGTCGCTTGGGATGAGGAGGGACAAGGTCTTGAGTTTCAAGGCGCATCCAGGTTGGATGCAGAACCAGGTTGGATGGGGCTTTGAGCTCCCTGATCCAGTGGGAGGTGTCTCTGCCCATGGCAGGAGGGTGGAGCTGGATGGGCTTTGAGGTCCCTTCCAACCCAAAGCATTCCATGATTCTGTGATGACCCCCAGGTCCCTCTGTGTGTTGTCCGTTGGGGAGGTGACAGCTTTATGGCCTGAATGGTCCTACTGGGATCTGTGTTGGGATGGATGTCCATCTCCCAGTGTCGTCCATCTCCCAGTGTCACCCATCTCCTTCCTGGAGCTCAGACTCTGTAGGTTGCTTTTGAAACCCTCTGGTCGTTGAAGGGAAGCCCCTTTGGCATGAGAGCACCTGAGGGAGATGAACCAGGGGCTGTTTGCCTTGGCCTCATCAGAGATTCCCTGTCTCCCTCTCAGGTTCTTCCTGGTCTCCTTGAAGTCAGCCATGATCAAAGGGTGCCGGGAGCCCCCGTACCCCAGTATCCTTACGGATGCCACCATGGAGAAACTGGCACTTGCAAAGTTCGTGGCGCAGGAGTCCAAGTGTGAGGTGAGTTTGGATGTGGGGACCATCCCTACACGTGGCAGAGGCTCAACAGGAGACTCCCTCCCGTTGACATCTCCACCTGATTCTCGCAGGCCTGCGATGTCGTGGTGCGTTTCTACGGCCTCGTTCACTGGGAAGACCCCATGGATGAGACGCTGGGATCCACCAACAGTAGCTACAGCTCCGGTGAGAACGCGGTCACCAAGGATGGCATCCTGCACTACAAGGCTGGGACCTCCTACCTGGGCAAGGAACAGTGGAAGACCTGCTTCGTGGTGCTCAGGTGGGCACTGGGGTCAGCTGGGGCTTGGAGGAGGAGGTGCTGGGACCAGTTTGCTGCCCGCGAGGTGCTTGGGAGATGGAGAGGACCTCACCTGGGAGGCTGAAGGCACCAGTTATGGTGCAGGAACGCAACGCCCGGGGCTGTGTGGGTGGAGGGCAGGAGGGGCTGTGGGACTGATGGCAGGGGGGGGGTCTTTGTGGAGCTGCTGGAGCTGAGTGGACTCAGTTACCATCTCTCTCCTCTTCCCAAACGGCAGCAACGGGATCTTGTACCAGTACCCAGACCGCACGGACGTCACCCCTCTGCTCTCCATCAACATGGGGTAAGCTGGGATGGAGTGCCCAGATTCGGTGGGAATGTGGGGATCAGGAGCTCCTGGGGATGTTCAGGAAGCTGTGCTGGGGCAGATCAGGATCCAGTGCGTGCTGCAGGACTCCCTGCTCCTGGCAGATGCCCGTTTGCTTTGGCTCCGGTGCGTGCGGCTGCTGTGGGCTCATTCCCACCTGGATTCTGCACACCAAGCCCACCCTTTGCTGGAGAATTGGCCTCTGGAGGGTTGAGGTGCTTCTTCAAGAAGGGTAGAGAAGAGAAGGCTCTGGGGACACCTTAGAGCAGCTTCCAGTACTGAAAGGGGCTCCAAGAAAGCTGGGGAGGGGCTCTTGATCAGGGAGTGCAGGGGGATGAGGAGAACAGTTTTCAGCTGAAAGAGAGGAGATTGAGATGAGATCTCAGGGAGAAATGTTTTCCTGTGAGGGTGGGGAGGCCCTGGCCCAGGTTGCCCAGAGAAGCTGTGGCTGCCCCATCCCTGGAGGTGTTCAAGGCCAGGTTGGATGGGGCTTGGAGCCCCCCATGGCAGGGGGTTGGAACCGGATAGGCTTTGAGGTCTCTTCCAACCCGAACCATTCCATGATTCCATGAAGAGCCACAAACCCACTGAGCTCCACTCCAGCTCTACCACGGCGTGCAGAGACAAAGGGTGTCCTTGGAGCAGCCGCAGGGGATGTCACAGATGGGAAAGGTGTGCCTGTGGGGCAACGGGGTGACAACGGGGCGCAGGGAGGGCAGGAGGAGGCTGTTCCTGGGTTACCATTGGCTGGTCCATCCTGCTCATCTCCATCCTCCCCTCTCTTCCAGCGGCGAGCAGTGCGGGGGGTGCCGGCGCTCCAACACCACCGAGCGGCCCCACTCCTTCCAGGTGATCCTGACAGACCGACCCTCCCTGGAGCTGAGCGCCGAGAACGAGGAGGACATGGCAGACTGGATGCAGTACTTCTGCCAGGCTGTCTCCAAAGGGGTGAGCCAGGGGCAGAGCCCCGGGCGTGGGCACACCGACCCCTTCCTGCGCCCGCAGCCCCCGCGGGGCACGGCCCAGCGGGCACCGAGCTGCCCGAGGGAGGGGGGGGGTCTGGCAGGGATGGAGCAGGCGGTGTTCTTGCTTCCCCACGGGGCACCGGTCATGGTTTAGTCCCCACCTGGCTAATTTCAGCAGTTAAAACCCTGCAGCTGGGATCCCAGATTCCTCCAGGGGAAGGGGGAAAGGAAAATGAGAGGGAAAAGGGTTGGAAACTGAAACTACAGCTTTAATGAAATGATAAGAATAGGAATAGGAATAGGAATAGGAATAGGAATAGGAATAGGAATAGGAATAGGAATAGGAATAGGAATAGGAATAGGAATAGGAATAGGAATAGGAATAGGGAGAAGGAGAAGGAGAAGGAGAAGGAGAAGGAGAAGGAGAAGGAGAAGGAGAAGGAGAAGGAGGAAGAGAAGGAGGACGAGGAGGAGGAGAAGGAAGAGGAGAAGGAGAAAAGGAGAAAGACGAGGAGGAGGAGGAAGAGGAGGGGGAGGAGAAGGAGGAGGAAGAGGAGGGGGAAGAGAAGGAGGAGGAGAAGGAGGAAGAGGAGAAGGAGGAGGAGAAGGAGGAAGAGGAGAAGGAGGAGGAGAAGGAGGAAGAGGAGAAGGAGGAAGAGGAGAAGGAGGAAGAGGAGAAGGAGGAAGAGGAGAAGGAGAAGGAGAAGGAGAAGGAGAAGGAGAAGGAGAAGGAGAAGGAGAAGGAGAAGGAGAAGGAGAAGGAGAAGGAGAAGGAGAAGGAGAAGGAGAAGGAGGAAGAGGAGAAGAAGGAGGAAGAGGAGGAGAAGAAGGAGAAGGAGAAGGAGGAAGAGGAGAAGAAGGAGGAAGAGGAGGAGAAGAAGGAGAAGGAGAAGGAGGAAGAGGAGGAGAAGGAGGAAGAGGAGGAGAAGGAGAAGGAGGAAGAGGAGGAGAAGGAGGAAGAGGAGAAGGAGAAGGAGGAAGAGGAGAAGGAGAAGGAGAAGAAGGAGGAAGAGGAGAAGGAGAAGGAGAAGAAGGAGGAAGAGGAGGAGGAGGAGGAAGAGAAGGAAGAGAAAGAGGAAGAGAAGGAAGAGAAAGAGGAAGAGGAGGAGAAGGAGGAGAAGGAGAATGATGATGATAATGCAAATAATTAGAAAGTAGTGCAATATGTACCACTATGTGAGGTGGTGCCCCCACCCCAGCCTCGATGACCCTACGGCACCACAGCTGCTGCCGGGACCTTAGCCCAGAACTGGCTTCAGGAACGCACGCATCCAGGGTCAGGAGCAACCAGAGGTCCTCACTGGACATCGGCCATCGCACAACGAGAGTGAAACCCTGGTGATCTCTCAATTTTATGGAGTCTGTGGGATGGAATCTTCTGTTGGTCAGTTTGGGGTCACCTGTCCAGTCTGCTCCTCCCTGCAGGTGTGGCTGGTTTACTCCAGCTCGAGGATGGTTACGATAGGATTAGGTAGAAACGTTGGCCTTTCTGCATCCTGTGTTACCCCTTCTAGAGAGAAACTCTCTGAAAAACATGCAGTGAGCTCTCAGAAAATGAAGTTACTTAGACAAGACTGAGTTGGAGTGAGGAAACCACCCCCCGATTTAACTCAAACCCCGTGGAGATGGGGCTCCTTCATGCTGGATTTCAACCGTGCAGGTGATCCCCCAGGGTGTTGCCCCTACGCCTTGCGTCCCCTGCTGCCTCGTGCTGACGGATGAGAAGGCTTTCACGTGCCACGAGGACTGCCAGACCAGCTTCTTCCGCTCGCTGGGCACCGTGGACCTGACGGACATCACCGCCATCTCCACGGAGGCCGGCAAGGAATACTGTATCCTGGTGAGCTTGGGGAGCAACCAACCCTGGGCTTGGGGACGGAGCACGATGGTAACACCTGGGCTGTTTCTTGGTGTTTAGGAGTTTGCTCAGGACACCAAGCAGTTCCTGCTCCCCTGGGTCCTCTATTTTAGTTGCACTACAGAGCTGGAAAGGTTCCTCTCGGCGCTGAACGCCGCGTGGAGGAACATCTACCAGGTGAGCGTGCGAGGCCGTGTCGCACCCTTCCCGTCCTCCAGGCTGGCACCCCTGGGTGAGCTTTAACCTGCAGGGTGAACCCAGCTTTCCCATAAAGGGCAGGAGAGCCATGGAGCTCCTCCGTGTCCGTACAACCACAAGATGGCTCTGAGTCCCCTGCAGTGTGAGCCGTGAGCATCCCGGGCTGGTCAGGAGGGTGGGGAGGAACCTGGATCACCTCTGTCACCCCTGTTTATGACACAGGTGACTCCCATCTGGTTTTGAGGTGGTTTTACAACAAGGGGGGGAAGCGGCTTTTACTGCTTCCCCTCCCGACTGCCCCGCACACGTCTTCCAGGTCGACCTCCTGCACAAGGCCATCCTGGATGCCACCATCAAGAAGAAATGTGAGGATGCTCAAAGCCTCATCGACAGCGCCTGGCAGCGCAGCGACAGCCTCTGCCGCGGGCGAGCGGAGCGGGACCCCTGGTGTTAACGCTGGCCGGGGGGGGAAGGACGGCTGACGGGGACCCGTTTTTGGACAGCGGGCTCTGTATCCAGCTGCCCCGCACCCCAAACGCTCCTGCCATCGCTTGGTCCCACCAGGAGCAATCCTGCAGGTGTGGATCCATTCCCACCACGCTCTCCACCAAGCTGGGGACGTTCGACGTGTTTTGGGGAGCAACCAGATGCTTCACCACGCTGGAGGCGAGGCCGAGCGGGGCTGCTTTCCTCGCACAGCCGTGCCCACGAGCCTGCAGGGAGCGAATCCCATTCCCACCACCAAGCTGGGGACATCCAACGTGTTTTGGGGAGCAACCAGGACACTTGACCACGCTGGAGGCGAGGCCGAGTGCGACTGCTTTCCTTGCAGGGCCTGCACCCTCCTCCTTGTCCAGCTGCCATGGGGCAAAATGATTTGCCCGTTGATGGAATAATGTCCCGCTCGTAGGGAGGGAGAGGGTGGGAGCAGGGTGGGCTGGGCATGAGCATCACCCCATCGGGGTGGGGAGCAGCACAGAGTTGTTCATTTTAGAACAGAGGTGGCGAGATGGGACCCCAGCATCGCTACCGCGCATGTCTTCTCCTTGCTAATAACAATCACCGAGCGCGGCACCGCTTCGCCTCCGCCTTCTCCTGGTGTCACTGGAGATCACAAAGCCACTGTCCATGAGATTTGAGGGTAAGGAAGGATGACCAAGGCTAAAAATGTAGCCTGGAACATCCAAGCGCGGTTTGAGGAGCTCTCAGAAGCCACTCTGAGGTTGGACGCTGGGGAGAGATGAGATGGAGTCCGGTGTTGTTCAAGGGTTGTTGTCACACCCAGTCTCCTCAGCTCGCGAGGTCCTGTCACCGTGAGCCTTTTGGGGCACAACGCCAGCTTTCAACTAATAATCCTCCTCACCCCAAGCCCTTCTCCCGTAAGATACCTTCACGGGGCCTTTCGCGGGGCGGACACGGGACTGAATGTATATGTACATACATCTGCTTCCTTCCTCTCCCCAATAAACATCCATCGGATAAATTCCCACCTTGGGATTGCCATTGTTCCTCCTCCCGTGGGTGCTGGAGCCGACGGCTTCACTTTGGGGCAAGGAGAAGGGGAGATGGAGGAGAACGAAGAACGAGGAAGACGTGCGCCCCGGTTCCTTGCTGAACCCCAGCGGCGTTGGCCCTGCAGCAGGACACGTTCATGGCTTCAAACCTGAATTATCTGTTCCCTTCATGGATTCAACCCTGAATTATCCATCCCTTTCGCAGCTTCACAACCCCAAATTATCCCTCCTGACGCCCTGGCCACATTTATCCCCGGATCCAGGAGATATTCCCAGTCTAGACATGGAATAAACAGCCCCAGGGCCTTCCCCCAGCGTCCCACACCTTCTCCATTAACCCACCCTGGCCTTTTGGGATCAAAGAGGAGGATTTGGAGGGGATATTGAGGATGGGGATTTTGGGGGGTGTTTTCCCCCCTCCCAGTAACGATTGAAGTGGCTCAGCCCCAGCAATGGGGGGGTCACCTCACAGCCCTAAAATCAGGACACAAATGGGTGGTGGTGGGGGGTGCAACATGGGACAAACAGATGGACAACGACCCCCCCCCCCCTCCCCGCAGCTTTTTGGTCTGGAAAGATGTGATTTCAAAGTATTTTGGTAACTCCAAGAGAGGAAAACTGATTTCAAAGCATTTTGGTAACCCCGAGAGGGGTTGCCATGGGGTTAGGGGGGAGGAGGGTGACACCCCCCACTAAACTGCAGCCACAAAGTGGAAGGAGTTGGCCAGTCCTCGTCACCCCCCGTGGGCTTTGTCCCCTTCCTCCTCGGTTTTTATTCCCATTTCATCGCGGCTTTGTTTTTACCGAAAGGGCCCTTTTTCTCCCCCCCCCGGGACACCACATCACGTGAGAACGGGACTGGCTGCCGGGATTTGGCTGCTGCCTCGCTGCGGGACGGGAACGGGGAGGGGGGGGGAACCACGCACCCCCCACGGCCGCCCTTTGCCCCATCTCCCTTCCCCGCATTGCGGGGTGGTTTCGGGTTGCGGGGGTGGGGGGGGTTGGTTTGCGGGAGGCGGTGCTCGCCTCGCACTTTGTCTTTTCCCCGCAGGTGCTGCATGGCGGCCGGAGCCCTCTCACCCTTCCCCGGCCCCCCCTCTGCCTCCCTACAGGAATTCCCTTATCCTTCCCAAAAGAGCCCCCGCGTCGCACGGGATTCTCCCAGCGGGGGGGTTCCGCCGGTTACGGATCTGGTGCTGGGAGCCGCGGCCGGTTGCTTCGCCTGTGTCCTCACCAACCCCTTGGAGGTGGTGAAGACGCGGCTGCAGCTGCAGGGAGAGCTGCAGCCCCCCGGCACCTACCCCCGCCACTACCGGGGGGTCCTGCGGGCGCTGGGGGCCGTTTGTCGCGCTGATGGGCTGCGGGGGCTGCAGAAGGGCCTGGCCGCCGGCCTCCTCTACCAGGGCTTGATGAACGGAGTGCGCTTTTATTGCTATTCCCACGCCGAGGATGCCGGCTGGACCGCGTATCCCGGTGGGACCGTGGCTGCCGGCGCCGTGGCCGGGGCGGTGGGAGCCTTCGTGGGCAGCCCCGCGTACCTGGTGAGTGCTGCTGTGTCCCAGAAGCCTTTGCATTTGGGGGGGGGGTGGGAAATGCATTTTGAGGGTTCCCAGGAAAAGTTTTGGCCACCCTGAACCTGGTTGCATCCTACAAATGGTGGTGCATCTCTACTCCACTTCACCCCTAAAATGTGGGGCAGCTTTGTCCCTGTTCTACCCCCCTTAGGTACCTGGTGAGAGCTGCTCTGTCCCAAAAGCCCTTGCATTGAGGGGAATATTAGGGGGGAAAAATGCATTTTGAGGGTCCCCTCAAAAAAGATTTGGCCACCTTGGAGCTGGCTGCATCCTAGAAATGGTGGTTTGGTTCATGCCTGCTCCCCCTGCTTTGCTTCACCCCCAAGACATGGAGCTGCTTTGGGCACGCTCTTCCCCTCCTTTCCCCCCAAATCCCTGCATCCCTGAAACTCCTTATAAAGAAGCTGAGGTGTTTTCCCCCTGTATTTAGGGATTCTCCCCTGTTTTGGGAGTTGCAGAGCTCAAATTGGGGTGGGGGTTTGCAAGGTCCCTTCGCCCCAGGGTGGAAGAGGTGGAAAAAAATGGGGTTCAAAGCCTAGAGGCGCTGCTTGTTCACACATCTGGGCATCCCCACATCTGCCAGAGGGGCTTAAAACACCCCAAAAAAGCTGCTGAGAAGAGATGGGGGGGTTTGGTCACCCAGTGTTGTCCCTGCCCAGGTCAAGACCCACCTGCAAGCCCAGACGCAGGCGGCAGTGGCCGTGGGCCACCAGCACAACCACGAGGTGAGCAGTGAGAGGGTGGCACTCGGGATTCGGTGGCACCTTGGCCACGCCAGGAGCCTGTACAGATGATGCTATTTTGGCCACTGGGATTTTAAAGCTGCTGTTTGGAGCTCAGCCCCATATCAGTGCTATAAATAACAGCACAAGGACAGGGACACAGAGCTGGGACACAGGATCCGGACACCCCCTGGGATCCGTGTCACCCGCACAGAGCGGCAGTGGATTTGTGTCACCAACGAGCAATGGGGTTCTGTGTGCCGGGGTGGGAATTTTCATGGAATCATGGAATGATTTGGGTTGGAAGGAACTTCAAAGCCCATCCAGTTCCACCCCCTGCCATGGGCAGGGACACCTCCCACTGGATCAGGGGGCTCAAAGCCCCATCCAACCTGACCTTGAACACCTCCAGGGATGGGGCAGCCACCACTGCTCTGGGCAACCTGGAACAAGACCTCCCCACCCTCATTGTGAAGAATTTCTTCCTGATGTCCAATCTAAATCTTCTTCCTTCGAATTTAAAGCTGTTCCCCCTCATCCTATCACTACTTCCCTTGTAAAAAGTCCCTCCCGAGCTTTCCTGGATTCCCTTTCAGTATCTTCCCCTTTCCGGTTTTGCTGGTGTGGGATGTGCTGTTCCCACTTTTCCCAAAATTGAAGGGGGCTCCAGGAAAGCTGGGGAGGGACTTTTTCCAAGGGCCTGGAGTGACAGGATGAGGGGGAATGGATTTAAACTGGAAGGAGGAAGATATAGATTGGACTTCAGGAAGAAATTCATCACGATGAGGGTGAGGAGGTCTTGTTCCAGGTTGCCCAGAGCAGTGGTGGCTGCCCCATCCCTGGAGGTGTTCAAGGCCAGGTTGGATGGGGCTTTGAGCCTCCTGATCCAGTGGGAGGTGTCCCTGCCCAAGGCAGGGGGGTTGGACCTGGCTGTGCTTTGAGGTTCCTTCCAACCCAACCCATTCCATGATTCTATGAAAGTTCCCTCTCTTCCCAGAGCATCTCCGGCGCTTTCGAGAGCATCTACCGGCAGCACGGGGTGGTGGGGCTGTGGCGGGGGGTGTCGGGGGCCGTGCCCCGCGTGGCGGTGGGCTCGGCCGCTCAACTCGCCACCTTCACCTCCGCCAAGGACTGGGTCTGCGAGCGCCAGGTGAGGGGGAACGCGCCCCGCATCCCTTTGCCGTTGCCCACCCCACTCCCCTCTCTCATTATTTTCTTCTGGGGGGTGGGTGGGGGTGAAGATGTGACGGTGCCGCTCCCCGCAGTGGTTCAGGGAGGGGAGCTGGGCCGCGGTGCTGGCGGGGGGCATGGTGAGCGGCGTGGCCGTGGCGGTGACGATGACGCCCTTCGACGTGATCAGCACGCGGCTCTACAACCAACCAGTGGAGGCCGACGGCAAGGTAAGGCCACTCAGGCAAATCCAAGCGGAGGGAAGGACACGGCTTCTCCCAGGATCTCATCCAGCACGGGTGCGCAGCCGGCTCCTCTCTCCCCAGGGCAAGCTCTACCGGGGATTTTTGGACTGCATCCTGCAAATCTCCAGCAAAGAGGGGCTGCTGGGCTTGTACAAGGGCATCGGCGCCGTCTACCTCCGCCTCGGCCCCCACACCGTCCTCAGCCTCTTCTTTTGGGACGAGCTCAGGAAGATGGTGCAGCACCAACAGCCCCCAGGGTCGTAGGACGGGATCCTGGTCTCCCCAACGTTAATAAAAGAGATTTTTCTATTTTTCACCGTCGTTTCGGGGGTCTTTGGGGTGCTGCAAGTGGAGGGAGGGGGTGTCTTGCAAAGCCAGGACCTGAATGATGCCAGGGTGGGGAGGGATTAAAGATGCTGGTGGTCCCCAAGCCCCACCACATGAATCCTATCACTGCATCCCCACCCCTAATTTTCCTTTCCATGGGGCACCTGGAGCCCTGGCCAAAGCAGCTGAGCTCCAGCTGCCCTCGCTTGCCCCGCCAATGATTTACCAGCCATGGGGGCCGCTCCCAGCCTCCGCCCCACGGACCTTGGAGCCGGGGCCCGGTTGCACCGTGGCTCCTTTCCACTGGAAATGTTTTCTCTGGGGTCCTGGCTGCCGGCGCTGCCCGGGCTGGCGTGGGGCTGGGCACTGCTGGATGCCCTCCTGCAAGGTGAGAGTCCCCGGGGTGGCATGGGGACAGCTCGGGGACACTGTGGGGGACACCGGTGACCCGCTGCTGCCTTCTCCTCGCAGGGTTGGTGGGTGCCTGCGCCGTCTCCGTGCTCTGCAGCCTCCTGAAGGTTTATCTCTACATCCAGTGCCTGAAGTAAGCATCAGCCCTTCTTCCTCCTCTTAGAGATTGGTTTTGGGGAGCCACTTGTGGGATCTGCTTTTGGGATCCACTGCTGGGGTTCTCAGCACCCATGGGTGCTGAAAGTGGTCCTGGGGGGCATCCAGGAGGGCATTGCCAGCTGGGAGAGGGGGGGATTGTCCTGCTCTGCACTGGGGAGGCCCCACCTCAAACATTGGGGGCAGTTCTGGGCACCACAGGATAAAAAGGATCTAAAGCTGCTGGAGAGTGTCCAGAGGAGGCCACAAAGCTGGGGAAGGGTCTGGAGGAGAAATCCTATGAGAGGTTGAAGTCCCTTGGTCTGTTCAGCCTGGAGAGAGGAGACTGAGGGGGAACCTCATTGCAATCTGCAGCTTCCTCACATGAGGAGGAGGAGGAGCAGGGGCTGAGCTCTTCTCTCTGGTGACTAAGGACAGGACCCCAGGGAATGGCAGGAAGATGTGCCAGGGGAGGGTTAGGGTGGACATCAGGAGGAGGTTCTTCCCCCAGAGGGTGGTAGAGCTCTGGAACAGCTCCCCAGGGAAGCAGTCCCAGCCTGACAATATTCCAGCAGCATTTGGCCAAGGCCCTCAGCCCCACGGGGTGAATGTTGGGGTTGTCCTGTGCAGGGACAGGAGTTGCACTGGATGATCCTTGTGTGTCCCTTCCAAGTCAGATCATTCAGTGGTTCAGAGGTGGACAGGTATGGTTGGATCCAATGACCTCAGATATCTTTTCCAACCACACGATTCCCTGGTTCTACCCACCCTCCTCTCCTCAACACAAACCACAGCGGGGGTGTCGGTGGCTCTCACCCCGCTTTGTGGTGGTGGAGGAGGAAGGGGTTGAGCGTCCCCCTCGTTGTCCCCAGTGACCCCGAGAGGCAGGCGGAGAAGGAGGCGATCCGGAGGCGGCGGCGGGTGCTGGAGCTGCTGCACGTGGTGGTGCTGACGGGGGTGCTGGCGCTGGTGGGGTCGCGCGTGGCCGCGCTGGTGGTGCTGGAGTTCTCCCTGCGCGCCGTCTCCACCGTCCTCTCCCTCCGCAAGGTGAGAAGGGGCGGTGGCACGGGAGGAGCTGGGACGTGGGGCAGCCCTTGTGGATTTGGAACAGCTTTGGGGGCCGCGGTAGGGAGGAGACCTTGGCATCGACCACACATCCCCTCGAAGCTTTGCAGTCTCCATGGGGAAAACAGGGGTGGTTGGGATGGATTTCAGTTGGATATTAGGAAGATGTTCTTCCCCCAGAGGGTGGTGGAGCTCTGGAACAGCTCCCCAGGGAAGCAGTCACAGCCTGACAATATTCCAGCAGCATTTGACCAAGGCCCTCAGCGCCACGGGGTGAATGTTGGGGTTGTCCTGTGCAGGGACAGGAGTTGGACTCGATGACCCTTGTAGGTGCCTTCCAATTCAGGACATTCTTGGATTCTATGAAAACCATGCACAGCTCTGCAGCCTTGTGTCCCCTTGCTGCTTGCAACACCCATAGGGAGGACGGTGGAGACCATCCATGGCTTTGCAGAGTCTGCAGGGAGGATGAGGGCCATGGTTTGTCCAAAATAACGCATCTCCCCGCTGCCTGCAGCACCCACAGGGGGTGTGGGAGCTGCATGGAGAGGGCCAGGCATCCCCTTCCTGCTCTGTGGGGTGGATGAGGATGGCTGGCAGAGAGAAAACCGTCCAGTGCTTTGCAGCCATGCACCCCCTCAGGCCAAGAAAGACCTTGAGGGGCTGGAGAGCATCCGGAGAAGGGAACGGAGCTGGGGAAGGATCTGGAGAACAGGGGTTGTGGGAGCGGCTGAGGGTCCTGGGGCTGTTTAGTCTGGAGAAGAGGAGGCTGAGGGGAGACCTCATTGCTCTCTGCAGCTCCTGAAAGGAGGTTGTGGTGAAGTGGGTGCTGGGCTCTTCTCCCAAAGAACAAGTGATGGGATGAGAGGAAATGGCCTCAAGTTGTGCCAGGGGAGGTTTAGATTGGATGTTGAGAAAATGTCTTTCCTGAGAGAGTGGTGAAGCCCTGGCAGAGGCTCCCAGGGCACTGGTGGAGTCTCCATCCCTGGAGAGGTTCAAAAACCATGTGGCCATGGCACTTTGGCTTTACACACAGTGGGGGTTGGACTGGATGAGCTGAGAGGCCTTTTCCAACCTTAACCATCCCAGGACTCTCCGATCCCCGCGCTGCTCCGCGGCGGCTGACGGCGCCGTTCCCGTTCCCGCAGGGTGCTCCCAGCAGCCAGCTCTACCTGCTGTGCCAGTACTCTCTGGGCTGTGGGGTGTCCTGTGGCCTCAGCTTCTTGCAGGAAGGGGCTCCCCACGCCACCTGCAACCTGGCGCTGGCGGCGGGGCTGGCGGGGCTGTTGGCCACCTACGCCCGGCGCCTCGCTCGCCACGTCTGCACCCTCTACGAGCTGCACAGCCGCGCGCGCTACTGCGGCCTCTGCATCCTCCTCCTGGCCAACGGGCACTGCATCCCCCGCCTCCTCCGCAAGGCTTTGACCCTCACCTTCGCCGTGGCCGACCTGGCCGCCGTGGCTCTCATCAACCGGGATTTCCTCTCTACGGCGGAGGCCGTTCGCTTCTGGACGCCGCTCACCATCTGCTACACGCTGCTGGTCGTCTACATGCAAGGTGAGAAGGGGGATCTGAACCCCCCAGATATGGTTTGGAGAGGGGGGAAAGTGTGGGAGAGGAGGGGGTTTGGCCCAGTATGGAACAACCTGGGGCTGAATGGGGGCATAGGGAGCATCCTAGGGGCATCCAGGGGCTGTATAGGGCGTCCTGGGACTGTATGGAGCATCCTGGGGTCTGTATGGGGGGGCATAGAGAGCATCCTGGGGCTGCATGAGAGCATAAGGAGCATCCTGGAGGTAGATCCAGGCTGTATGGAGCATTCTGGGGCTGTATGGGGGCATAGGGAGCATCTTAGGGGTATCCCGGGGCTGTATGGGGCATCCCAGGGCTGTATAGGGCGTCCTGGGACTGTATGGAGCATCCTGGGGTCTGTATGGGGGGGCATAGAGAGCATCCTGGGGCTACATGGGAGCATAAGGAGCATCCTGGAGGTATATCTGGGCTGTATGGAGCATCCTGGGGTCTGTATGGGGGCATAGAGAGCATCCTGGAGGTAGATCCGGGCTGTATGGGGCATTCTGAGGCTGTATGGGGGCATAGGGAGCATCCTAGGGGCATCCCAGGGCTGTATAGGGTGTCCTGGGACTGTATGGAGCATCCTGGGATCTGTATGGTGGGGCATAGAGAGCATTCTGGGGCTGCATGAGAGCATAAGGAGCATCCTGGAGGTATATCTGGGCTGTATGGGGCATCCTGGGGCTGTATGGGGCATCCTGGGGGTATATTGGGGGTGTAGGAGCATTCTGGGGCTGTATGGGGCATTCTGGGGGTATATTGGGGGTGTACAAAGCATCCTGGGGGCTGCATAGGAGCTGTATGGGTCATCCTGGGGGCTGTATGGGGGCATAGGGAGAATCCTAGAGGTAAAAAGGGGCACGGGGGCTGCCTGGGGCTGTTTAGGGGGCTATATGGGCCATCCTGGGGCTATATACAGGGTGTAAGGGGCATCCTGGGGGGTATATTGGGCAGTCCACTGTATCCTGGGGTTGCACAGGGGGTGTATGAGGCATATTGGGGGGTGTATGGGGCATCCTGGGGCTCTACAGGGAGTATATGGGGCATCCTGGGGATGTATGGAACTGCATGGGGCACCCTGGAGGTCTAGGGGGGCAATCTGGGGCTGTACAGGGGGTATATGGGGACACTGGGGGGCATCCTGGGGCTGTGGAGGGGCATACTGGGGGGGTATATGGGGCAGTGTGGGGCATGCTGGGGCTGTACAGGGTGTATATGGGGCATCCTGGGGCTGTACAGAGGCCCAAAGGTTATCCTGGGGGTCTATGGGAGAGTATGGGGTGTCCTGGGAGTATATGGGGGGGCATCGGGGGGGGGGGGGGGGGTAGAAGGGGCATCTTGGGGGTACATGGGGCTGTCCGGAGCATCCTGGGGCTGTCTGGGGGCACGGGGAGCACCCTGGGGACCCATGGGTACCTTGGGGGCGTAGGGGGTGCCCTGCAGCACCCCAAAATGTTCGGTGTCCCACCGTGCTGGGGCTGGGGAGGGCACGGCCACCCCTTTTATGGGCACCCCGACGCCGTGTGCTCGCAGAGGAGCCGCGGCAGAGCGCGGGCGCGCGGTCGGCTCACCAGACGGTGCTGGTACGGATGGGCGGCCTCTTCATCCTCCTCCTCACCGTCGGCCGTTGGACCGACGTCCTCCACATCCTCATCTCGCTGCTGGGAGAGCTCTGGTGCCTGCTCCGTGCCGGAGTCATGCTGGAGGTGTGCCAGCGGCAGGTGAGATGGGGTTCGTTCCCCCCCCACCTCCCACCGCCCTGATGCCACCGTGAGGGGCTGCCACCGGCCCCAAGGCCACCCTGAGGGCCCTCGGTGGCTGCTCCGTCCCTGGAGGCGTTCAGGGTCAGGTTGGATGGGGCTTTGAGCACCCTGATCCAGTGGGAGGTGTCCCTGCTCACTGCATGGGGGGTTGGAACTGGATGACCTTCATGGTCCCTTCCAACTCAAACCATTCTCTGGTTCTATGATTCGGTGATATCTATGATTGTCCTCTTCCATCTCCTGTAGGATTTCCCCTTCTTGTTCCCTCCCAACCCAAACCATTCCATGATTCTCCTCTTCCACCTCCTGTAGGATTTCCCCTTCTTGTTCCCTCCCAACCCAAACCATTCCATGATTCTCCTCTTCCATCTCCTGTAGGATTTCCCCTTCTTATTCCCTCCCAACCCAAACCATTCCATGATTCTCCTCTTCCATCTCCTGTAGGATTTCCCCTTCTTATTCCCTCCCAACCCAAACCATTCCATGATTCTCCTCTTCCATCTCCTGTAGGATTTCCCCTTCTTGTTCCCTCCCAACCCAAACCATTCCATGATTCTCCTCTTCCATCTCCTGTAGGATTTCCCCTTCTTATTCCCTTCCAACCCAAACCATTCCATGATTCTCCAATTCTATGATCCTGCAGAAGATGGAATTTCCCCTTCCTGTTCCCTTCCAACCCAAACCATTCCACTATTCTATGACTCTCCTCTTCCATCTCCCATAGGATTCCTCCCAGCACTCTCAGCTGGACAGGCGGTTGGCATCGACATCAGAAGAGACATCCTGATAATCCATGGGGTGTAACCTGGCATCAGAAACTCAGGGTGGCTTCACCTGGCTCCCCAAAACACGGGCAACCCCCAAATCCTCCCCATTGCAGATCCCCCATGGGGACGAAGGAAAAAGGAGTTCCTGGAAGGTGTTCAACCCCATCCCATGTGGTGGGGGAGGCTCAGGCGGCCCCTGTTTTTGGGGGGGGACCCCACAAGGATATGGCAGTGATGGGGGTTTGGTCCCTCGTCCTGCTGGGGATGCAGGGCCGCTCCGGTGCGGTGGGAGGCCCTCCAGGGGCTGATAAATCTTGGAAAATAAAGGTTTTTGCAGCAAATTGCATGGGCTGAAGTCCTGTTGTGCCAGAGAAGTTCTTGGGGATGGCTGTGGTGCAGCTTTTTTGCAGGAGGTGGGTGATGTGGTTCCTCCCCGGGAAGGGAAACTGAGGCACAGAAGGGGTGACCCTTGGGCTGAGAGGTGTCCCCTGTCCTCAGTTTCCCCACTTGGATGCAGCCATGAGGCACCAGGCCCTGCAAAGCTGGGGCACGGGGTTTGGAGACCAAGAGAGGTCCTGGTGGTGGATGCTACCCTGGGCAAGACTCCTCCTGGCAGGAGAGGGGCTGGGGGTGCATGAGGCATCCTGGGGGCACAGAGGGGCACCCGGGGCTGTACAGGGGTACCTGGGGCATCCTGGGGTGCGTGGGGCAACCTCCAGGCACACGGGGCAACCTGGGGGTATCGAGGGCATGTGGGGCTGTATGGGGCATCCTGGGGACATAGGGTAACCTGAGGGTGCCTGTGGGGTAATTTGGGGGGTCCATGGGTCAAGCTGGGGGTCATGAGGCACCCTGAGGTCCCATGGACCACCCTGGGCTGCGTGAGGCACCCCATGTCCTACAGGTCACTTTAAGGACCTATAGGGCACCCCAGGGTGCATGGGGCACCCCATGTCCTATAGGTCACCCTCAGGACCTATGGGGCACCTCAAAGTGCTTGGGGCACCGTATGTCCTATAGGTCACCCTCAGGACCTATGGGGCACCCTTAGGATGCGTGGGGCACCCTAATGGGGTGCATGGAGCACCTCATGTCCTATAGGTCACCTCATGTCCTATAGGTCACCTCTAGGACCTGTGGGTCATCCCAGGGAGCATGAGGCACCCCATGTCCTACAGGTCACCCTAAGGACACATGGGGCACCTTAAGGGGGCATAGGGCACCCTAAGGACGTGTGCCCCCACTTCTTTCCCCGTGCTGTGGGGCAGCCGGGGGGGGGTGAGGGTGTGGGAGGAAGGAGGAGGAGGAGGAGGAGGAGGGAGGAAGGGGCGGTGATGCCGGGCGGTTCTGCCCCCGCCGCGCCGGGCGGGACGTGGAGCGCACGGAGGGACCGCACCGACTGCCAGGTAGGGGACAGGGACAGGGCCCCCCCGGGGCAGGGGACCCCCCAGTCCCCGAGGAAGGATCCCACTAGGAAGGGGATGGGGGGACCCCTGGGTGGGGGACACCTCGGGTATGGGGTGGGGGACGCGCCAAGGTGGGACATGGGACCCCCCCAGGTAATGGGAGAAGGGACAGAGAGCTGTCCTGGGCCAGGACAAGGGGACCAAGAGACCCCCCCCCCAGGGGATGGGGGACACCCCCAGGCAGGAGACATGAGACATCCCAGGTAATGGGAGAAGGACCACAGAGCTGTCCTGTGCCAGGACAAGGGTCCAAGAGCCCCCCCGCGGGACGGGGGACCCCCCAGGTATGGAACGGGGGGCATCCCCAGGTATGGGATGCAGGACACCCTCAGGTAGGGGACGCAAAACACCCTAAGATGGAACATGGGACCCCCCAGGTAATGAGGTAAGGACTGCAGAGCTGTCCTGGGGCAGGATAAGGGGACTGAGAACCCCCAGGGGACACCCCAAAGCAGGGGATGGGGGGCTCCCAGGCAGGGGGACACACGTGGGACCACTGCCACACGGGGACACGGCATCCCTAGGAGGGGACGGGGGATTGCAGGGGGGCTGCCAGGCTGCCCTCAGGGAAGGGACAAGGGGACACCCAGAATCGTGTCCTCCCACCCCGTCCCTTTTGCCTCGGGCATCCTCAAAGCACTCTCCAGGAGGTCCCCGGGGCTGGAGACAGAGTTGGGGGGCAGTTTTGGGGTGCCATGAGTGGCCCTGTCCCCGTTCGGTCCCACCTGGGCTCCCACCCAGGGAATCGGGGAGGGGGGGACCCTTCCCTTTGGGCCATCTGGAAACGATGGAGACGGAGAGGACCCCATAAAAAAGGGGGCGCAGAACCCCATCAATGCACCCCTCAAGCCTCGACCACCCTGACGTCCCCTGGCTGCGGGGGTGACCCGGGGGTGCCGCAGTGGGGCCATCCTTGGGCTCCCAGCAGCCCCGGCACAAAGAGGAATGCGATGAGCACATGGTTCCCATTAGCCCCGGAGATGATTTTTTTTTTCTTTCTTAGGTTGTTTTTTTATGATCATTACTTTTTTCCCCCCTTTTTATTCCACAGATCCACCAGGAAGGAGGAAAGTGGTGGCTCCTGCGGGTGAGGATTTGAGCCGGGCGAGGGCTGGCAGCGCCGGAGCCCGTTTGGGGTTTCGCCGCCGGGGAGGGAGGAAGGAGCGAAGCCACTCAGGGCTTTTTGACTTTTTAATCCCTTCCCCTGCTTGAGTCAGAGGTTGAGGTCACCAAAGTGCCCGTCCCAGAGCTTTTCCCTCACCACAGGGGGACCGGCTGACCCCGGAAAGGATGTGCCAACACCCGTGAGCAGGATTTTGGGGAGCGGAGCTGCCCACGTTGGGGCATGAGACCAGGCAACTCATCACACAGGTATTTTTCATCTCGGGGATGAATCCTGCTGCGTCAGCTCAGCGCCCCGGTAAAGCCTCAGGGTTGCAAACTGGGAAGGGGAAGCTTTGCTCCAGCTGCTTTTCCCGTTGGGAAGCTGAATAAACAGCCCTTTTCCTTCCCGAGCCGGGTTTATTGGGGTCGGTGCATCCTGCCTGCGCCGCTCGGGGGCCGCTTTGGCAATGGGGACGCGGCGATTCATGGCATCGTGCCTCGGTATCCCCAGCTGGAAAAATAAAGAGGGGGTGCCCCGAGCTGGGAGTGATTAATGGGGGAACAGGGGAAAGCAGGGAGGGAATGAGGAGCCAGGGGACCTAAAAAGACCCCAAAAAAAGGGTTTGCAAAAGCAGAGCCTATTGCAACGCTGGTTTTAAGAAGGAAGGTAGGATTTTTCCTGCTGCCCACGGGGAGTTTAATCCCAGCTGGGGGCTACAAGAGGAAATAAAAGGAGCAAAAGGGTGGGAAGCAAGAAGCAAGAAAATGGGAGATTTTGGATGCTGCTTTGCAAGGACCCTTTACCCTCTGTCGTCCCAGGCACGAGACCATTTATTGCCGTGACGTGGGATGGGGACACTCGTTCCTTCTCCCTTTCCGGGAGGACGAGGAGGGAGGCGGGTTGAGGCCGAAGGGCGATGCAGCTGCAGGAGCTGAAGGTGCACCCGTGAGGTTTGCTCTCTTTTCTCTTATTTGCCCCCAAAATTGAACCCAGGTCCGGCCTTTCTGCGGCTTCAGCGATGCTGCCGGGGAAAGCGGAGAAGAGGATCGCTTCATCCATCTTCATCACCCTGGTGCCACCACGCAGGGAGGCAGCCACCAAGGGGAAAATCCAAAGGGAGCCACAGCTGGGTGGTGCTGAGGTCCAGGGCACCCATCGTCCTCAGACCCCACCGCCGCAGCGTCTCACGTGTCCCAACGGAGGTGAGGAGGGTCCGTGGAGACGGGAGGGTGGTGGTGGTACCAAGGATGCTACAGAGATGCGTTGCTAAAGGATGCAAACAGGAGGGGATGTGGGGTTTGGGGGCGGTTATTATCCAAATCCCTGCACCCACCCTGGGCTGGATCCGGCTGCTGGGGAAGGGCTGTGTTTGCTCTCCATCACCGGGCGTTTATCGGTGCTGTTTGTCCCCTCCGGGCGGGACAGCGTTTGCTTTTGGGGCAGGAGCTGGCACGGCGTTATGGCAGCAGGGTGCTATTAGAAACATATATAATCATAAGATATTATCATAATACATATCATCATAATTATTGCCCCCATAAACCCATCACATCTGTCTTTCACCGCAGAATCCCACCCAGCAGCCCCTGTGCCTTCGTCCCCACCAGTCCTCGTCCTCTCCAAGGCGCCCCAGCCCTTGTCCGCGGAGACGCTGGGTCCAGCGCTGCAGCAGCTGGACCTGGCAGCACCCACCACCCTCCAGGTGAGGACAACGGGGTGCAGTCTTAGAATCATGGAATGGTTTGGGTTGGAAGGGACCTCAAAGCCCAGCCAGTTCCACCCCCCTGCCATGGGCAGGGACACCTCCCACTGGATCAGGGGGCTCCAAGACCAAGACCCATCCAACCTGGCCTTGAACACCTCCAGGGATGGGGCAGCCACAGGGTCTCTGGGCAACCTGGGCCAGGGTCTCCCAACCTCATTGTGAAGAATTTCTTCCTGATGTCTAATCTAAATCTTCCCCCTTCCAGTTTAAAGCTGTTTCCTCTCATCCTGTCACTCCTTATAAAATCCCCTCCCCAGCTTCCCTGGAGCCCCTTTCAGTCCTGGGAGGCTGCTCTAAGGTCTCCCCACAGCCTTCTCTTCCCCAGGCTGAACAACCCCAACTCTCTCAGCCTGTCCTCACAGCAGAGGTTCTCCAACCGTTGGATCATCTCATGACCTCCTCTGAACCCATTCCAACAGTTCCACATCCTTCTTATGTTGGGAATTCCAGAACCAGACACAGTTACCCCAGTGCCTCAGTTTCTCCACCTGCAAGAGCATAAATGTAACCTGCATTTGCCTTCCCCACTCCCCAGGCCCCTTCTGCCTTCCCTGCCGAATTGAGGCCACCCAAATTTCACCAGGAGCGAGCAGGAAAGCCGCAGTGGCAGGATGTGAATGGGTACCTGGAAAGGGATGGCTCCAGAGGTAAGGAGGGGGGGGGACGACTCAGCTGTGCAGTGAGGGGTGGGAAAACTGAGGCACGCAGCACCCAACCCTTCTCCTTTCCTCCCGCAGACATCTGCGCCTTCTGCCACAAAGCAGTGGGGCCCCGCGAGCCGACGGTGGAGGCGATGAGGAAGCAGTACCACGCCGACTGCTTCACCTGCCGCACCTGCCACCGGCTCCTGGCAGGCCAGAGCTACTACCAAAAAGATGGGCGCCCCACGTGTGACACCTGCTACCAGGTACCCGTCCTCCCTCGGGGACAACCAGCACCCCCAGAAGGAGGAGTCGGAATCTCCCAGCGTGAGGTGGGGAAAGGTGGGGAGGAAGTTTATAGCCTGTGGCAATAGGACAAAGGGTGAGGGTTTTAAACAAAAAGAGAAGTTTAGAGTAGATCTTAGGAAGAATTTTTTTCACTGAGGGTGGTGAGGCCCTGGCATGGGTTTCCTGGAGAAGTCATGGATGCCCCATCCTTTGAAACTTTCAAGGTCAGGCTGGATGGGGCTCTGAGCAACCTAATCGGGTTGAAGATGTCTCCGCTCACTGCAGGGGTGTTGGACTGAATGACCTTTATGGTCCCTTCCAACCCAACCCATTCTGTGATTCTGTGTGTTCCCCAAAACCCCAGGCCACGCTGGAGAACTGCGCCAAGTGCGGGGATCTGATCGCAGAGCGCATCGTCCGTGCCCTGGGCAAGGGCTTCCACCCCGACTGCTTCTCGTGCACCGCCTGCGGCCGGGCCATCGGCACCGAGAGCTTCGCCGTGGATGAGAAGGATGAGGTGTACTGCGTGGCCGACTTCTACAGGTTGGGAAGCATCTTCACTGAGAGAGTGGGGAAACCCTGGCAGAGGCTGCCCAGGGCAGTGGTGGGGTCTCCATCCCTTGGAAGGGTTCAAAACATGTGCAGCCGTGGCACTTTGGGACAGGAATAGTGAGGTTGGGCTGGCGGCTGGAGTGGATGAGCTTAGAGGTCTTTTCCAACCTCAGTGATTCCATGATTCCTAGTGTTGGGGGGGGATGGATCATCCCTATCAACCCCTCAGGGCTGACGCCGCTCCCGTTTGCTCCCAGCAGGAAATACGCCGTGGTCTGCGGTGCCTGCACGCACCCCATCGTCCCCCGCGAGGACAAGGACACCTACAAGATCGAGTGCCTGGGACGCAGTTTCCACGAGAGCTGCTATCGCTGCGAGGTACGGCCAGGAGGAAGCTGAGGGGTCCCACACCTGGGCAGAGCTCACCCACCGGGCACCCAGTGGCATTCCTCAGCGAGAGGTTTAGCTGGGAGACAACAGGAAGGGGATATAAATAAACGGGGTGAAAGGAACGATGGGTTCGACCAGGAGAGCTTCGGCTTTTGATGTCTTCGATGTGGTTTGTTGCTTTTTCCGAGCACTGGTGGGTTTGGCAGGAAGGATGGGATGCAATGGCACCGTGTCTCACGTGCATGGGGACCCCTAAACTTGTCCTCTGCAGCTCCTGGAAAGGAGGTTGTGGTGGGGTGGGTGCTGGGCTCTTCTCCCAAGGAACAAGTGATGGGATGAGAGGAAATGGCCTCAAGTTGTGCCAGGAGAGGTTTAGGTGGGATATTGGGAAAAATGTCTTTACTGAGAGAGTGGTGAAGCCCTGGCAGAGGCTGCCCAGGGCAGGGGCGGAGTCTCCATCCCTGGGGGGCTTCAAACAGCCGTGGCACTTGGGGACAGGGTTTAGCAGGCACGGTGGGGCTGGGCTGAGGGTTGGACTGGAGGAGCTGAGAGGGTTTTTCCAACTGCAATGATTCTGTGGTTCCATTCTATAAAGCATGGCTTCCCTTTCCCCTCTCACCCCCAGAGCTGCAGGACACCCCTGTCTCCAGAGCCGACGGAGAGCGGGTGCTACCCCCTGGACGACCACCTCCTCTGCAAGTCCTGCCACGTCCGCTGGCGAAACGAGTCGTCCTGCTAAAACCCCACGGCTCCTCCTCTGTCTTCCAGCACCTCACACCAAAAAGGGGCATTCCCACCGGGATGCACCCCCCACAGCCAGCCCTGGGTGCCTGCTGCATCCCAAAATAGCTGCAGGACCGGAGTATTCATCACCCAAACGTACCCAGGACCCCGACCCGCTGGGCTGGGCAGAGAGGCACAGATACAGTGTCCCGGCACGGCTCTGCTCTCCTTATGAACATAAAAAGCCTTGGCAGAGTGGCAGTGGCAGAGAAACTGAGGTTTTGTTCAATTCTTTCTGTTTTTTAAACTCTTTTTCTGAGGCTGGTTTGGTTTCCTTGGGTGTTTTTTCTTTCTTCTTCAGCTTCCTTGGGGTTTCACTTAAACGTTTCTCTCTGTGGTGACACAGAGAGTGGGCACTGATTTAGTTACTCACAGTTAAATAAAACCCCACGTTTAAAAAGCCCCTGTTTCTTTCATCCAAACCCATAAAATGCAAGTTTAGAAATAAGAGAAAAAGCTGCTTTTTACTTTTTATAGGCGTGGCAAGAGTTGGGTTGTACAGGGCGATAACGCGGCGGATTTTGGGGTGCAGTGGTTTGGCAGAGCTGAGGGGAGAGCAGAGGGTTGGGTTTTTGGGGCTGGATTGGGGATTTTGTGATGTGCCGTGGTGTTAATGAAGTTTTGGGTGAGGGATTTATTTTTGCTGCCAGCCTGCAGTGCTTGGGCTCCATCTCCACCAAGTCCTGAAGCCAGCAGAGGGCAGGCAGAGCACGAGTTCCTCCATTAAGCAGCTCACAGAATCACAGAATGGTTTGGGTTGGAAGGGACCTTAAAGATCATCCAGTTCCAACCTCCCACTAGACGAGGCTGCTCAAGACTCCATCCAACCTGGCCCTGAACACCTCCAGGGAGCTGGAGCACAACTCCAGCTAAATGTTCTCTCTCCTGTGTCTGACAACACTGGGAAAGATGGACAACCTCATTTTTGCTCATTATCCAAGATAATATCGCTCCTCTGTCCCAAGCTTTTTGATCTCCTCTCAGCCCAAGCCCCAAACCAGCAGAAATTGGACCTTTTCCTTCCATGCCCAACATCTGTGCAACCGATGTCATCTCTGCTCAGCGGTTTTGTTTGCGAGGGCGTTGCAAACCAGCCGGGGAAAGAGGGGGTTTTCTTTTAAACTGAAAGTGCTTAAAAAGCCGCAAATCGAGAGCAGAAAATAGCAAAAGCATCTGAGGGTGATGTTTAATGCTTTCCTGATGAAACAAAAAAGGGAGCTGCTAAAGAAATAACAACCACCCAACCAGCAGCCACACGCTTCTAGGTCACGTAGGGTGTCCCTGCAGCGCGTGCTGTATTTATGAATGAAGGGGTTAACGTTAATGTTAATGTCTGCACTGGAGTCTGGAGGGTTCTTGATTAATCACACCAACCCCACACCTATTTCCTGCTCACTCTCCTCATCTACAAAGCCTGTTACTCAGGGTTGGTAAATGTGCACCTACAGCCCATCAGTCAGGTTGTACCTTGCTATAAATTTATAAGTAGGATGTTAATGTAAAGTCGTGGTCTGTCTCGGCCACATAAGACGGTGGCTTTGGGCCCGGTTGGTTGGGATCCCCACGTCCCACGCTGGGGAAGTCCCGTACTCAGAGTCAGCTCATGCTTTCCAGATCATCAAAGGGCTGGAGCACCTCTGCTGTGAGGACAGGCTGGGAGAGTTGGGGTTGTTCAGCCTGGAGAGGAGAAGGCTGTGGGGAGAGCTTAGAGCAGCCTCCCAGGACTGAAAGGGGCTCCAGGAAAGCTGGGGAGGGACTTTTTACAAGGGCCTGGAGTGACAGGATGAGAGGGAACGGCTTTAAATTGGACAGGGGAAGATTTAGATTGGAAAAAATTCTTCACAGTGAGGGTGGGGAGGCCCTGATCCAGGTTGCCCAGAGCAGTGGTGGCTGCCCCATCCCTGGAGGTGTTGAAGGCCAGGTTGGATGTGGCTTTGAGCCCCCTGATCCAGTGGGAGGTGTCCCTGCCCATGGCCAGGGGGTGGAACTGGATGGGCTTTGAGGTCCCTTCCAACCCAAACCATCCCGTGATTCGATGATTTTCTCTCCCTGTGGGGAAAACCAGGCACTAAAGTGATGCTAGGAAAGTAAAAAGCCATGGGCAGGCTTGGAGTGGCCAAAGGGACTGGGGAAGGGAAGTCCCAGAGGGCAAAGAGTTGCCTGGTTTTTTTTCAATAGGGGTATTTTTCCAAGCGAGGAGGATGGAAATGCCGATGCTGAGCTGTGTTTTGGATGTTTTAGTGTATTAAATGCTCTGCACAGCACCCTTGGGTGCTCAGCAAGCTGTGCTACCCCTCCACAGAGCTAACAGTGGGAAGGTGTCAGGTATTTTCCACACAGAGCAAGCCAAGATGGGCTGTCAGCACCGTGACTGCAGTGATCTTTGCCAAAGGCAGGCAGGGAAGAGTTTTTATCGGTGTGAAGCCTTGGAGAAGATGCTGCCTGGAGAGGAGAAGGGCAAGGCACAGCTGGAGAGTTTGGCAGCGCAGCAAAGGCACGCAGAAGTGCTTGGATTTGGCATGTTTTTCCAGAAGTGGAGCATGACAAGGGACAGGGACAGATGGACATGGAGGTAAGATGATAAAAAGACTCGTTTAAGCCATTTTCTTCTCAAATAAGGGGAGAAGCATTACAAGATGAGGTCCCTAAGCCAGAAAAGCACAGCCCCATGTTTTCCCCCAGGAGGATCTCGAGGAATTTCCAGCGCCAGCCAAGCCACGTGGAGGAGGTTTCGCAGGGGGTGAGGCTGCAGGAGTTGGGTCCCATCCTGCTGCCGAGTGAGCCCACGTTGGCTTCCACAGCTCAGCCTGTCCTTGGGCTCCTCACCCTGCTGCAAACACTTTTGCAAGAGCATAGGTCTGCCAGCAAAAATAAACCAAATGAAATCACGTACAGGAGCCCCCCCCCCAAAGCCATGCAGAGATCCTCCCCAAAACCACCCAGCCATAAAACCCACTCGAGGTCTCTCTTGTCTCATTCCAAAGGGCAAAGAGGATTGTCCACCTCTGAATGGCCGTGGCCGGGCCCTGCCCTTCCCTCGGCTGCTGCAATAAGGCCATCTTCTCTTGCAATCCCTCTTGGCAGGGTGAGGAGAGAGGGGAGGGACCTGGCTGCCCTCCAAGGAGAAGCAAATGCAAATATTTCTTCACTTCAGGCTGGGTGCGGCCTCGGGATAAAATTTCCCTGGGCTTTCCCAGTGAAGGCATAGGATATCGTACCCCGCTGCGAGGCCAATCTGCTCCAGGAATACAACGGTGTATGCCATAAAAAAAAAAACAACCAACCCCAAAGGTTATCTTTTTTGCAACTTAAAGGACTGCCTGATTTTGAAAGACTGCCTGATTTTGAAAAAGAGCTTTTAAATTAGAGCAGGAGGTGACGGGCACGGCCGCAGTGTTTTTAAATCGGTGGTTGGAGTGTTGCAAAGTAACCAATGAGGCCTTTTTTTTTTTTTGCAGGTTGTGTTTGCTGAAGATTCTGAAGGGAGGAAAAGGAGCCCGTAAAGGGAAACGGGCTGAAAAATGCCTTTTCCCAGCAACCCCCCTCCGTGAGAAATGCAAAAAGCAGAGAGGGAGAGATGAGCTGGATTCCTCGCATGCCTTCGCTCTGCCATCACCGCCTCCAAGGTGATGGGAAGGAGCGACCGGGCAGAGGGCAGCGCTTCAGGAGGGGAAACTGAGGCTGGAAAAACCATATCCCTTGTTTCAGCATCATCTCTCCCTGCAGAGCATTGGGACCCATTTTCTACACCTTCTTGTCTCTGACAAAACCTAAAAACCTAACATTTCTTAAAATGAAAAGCGCTGGTTGGAGGGGGAAGCAGCAGGGATTACTCTGGGAGCAGCCTAAGCCCTGAATTTATTTATTCTGCAGCACAGGCAGGATGTATATATAAAAAAAAAATGATGCAATATTCTCTTTTCCCCCTTCCCTAAGAACTAAAACACCCAGTGCCACGATTTATTTTTAAAGCACGCTGGGGTTTTTTTTTCAATAACGTGAGGCGACATCGCCGCAGCGCCCGTTACGCAAGCGTGTTACCAGGCAGCGAGCGCTACGCTGGGTTATTTTAAAAAACAAGAAAAGGACAAAAAAATCAACCTCCAAACAGCACCCCACTCTCAGCTCTGCAAATAGATGCACAGCACACGCCTGCGAGCAGGGCTTTGACGTTTATATCCCAGCTTTCCATTTGATATCTCAGCTTTCCTCCAGCGCAGCAGCGGGAATTAGAGCATCCTGCAGCCCTGTTCCCTGAAAATTAACAATTTGCACCCAGAAAACTCTTCTTCACTTCAAGCAGCTTAGATCTTTATTTTGCTGGAGTCTATAGGTGAGGAGTTTTGTTTAAAAAAAAGAGGAAAAAAAGAGATTTATTTCTCCCAGATCTATCACTGGGGGAAAAAAGCTGAGGGAGGAGGTGAAGAAGGGGGGAATAGCTCCTAAAAATAAATATATATCTCTTAATACTCCGTGTGGCTGAACTTTCCCTCACAGAGGGAACAGACTTTAATCTGCTTTATCGGATTGCTCTGCCCGCTAAGACGAGTGGCTTTTTAAGGGCACCACACTTTTGTGGAGAGGAGGTGGAAAAGAGAAATAAGGCTGAAAGGGGAGGGGTTTTGCCTGACTAAAGGGGAGGGGTGATACAAGAAGTAGTTACTATTGCAAAAAGTGGAATATTTTGATTTAAGCTCAAGCAAAGTTTAATTTAAGTAACTGTATTTTTTTAAAGTTAGACAATGTCTCTCTGGTAACACGGGGTTTTTTAATAGCATGTTTTGTTTTCAGTGCTTTTCCAGACACTGTTCTTTGAGAAATTATATGTTAAGAATGAGATGTGTTGAACAGACGTGTCTTCTGCTAAAATCACCTGTTTGCAGCCTTTCTTTACCTAAAATTGCAAGGTCAGGCAGAGAACCGGCTCCAATTATCAGCGATTTGGCTGTTGTGAAGTTCTTAATAACACTAAAATTAGTCCTTGGAATGTAATAGAATATGGATAAGATTTCTGGGAGAATTTATACATATAAGTGGGAAATATATTCTGTTCCCAGCTCTTAGAATCATCGAATGGTTTGGGTTGAAATGGACCTTAAAAATCATCCAGGTGCAACCAGACATGATTGATGGAAATTATTCCTTCACCAGCGCTGGAATAAAGGACGCTGCTTTCTAAAACTCCAAACCCCAGTCTTAAAAAAGAGTTTATTTTACGAGCATTTTCGGCACCGGGAGGAGGAGGAGGAGGAGGAGGGGCCGGGGCTGCCCC
>JAUMJL010001797.1:0-5000 GCA_033558185.1 Dromococcyx pavoninus
CATTTTCGGGTTCCTCAGCCCATTTTTTTGGCCCCTCAGCCCATTTTTGGGTTCCTCAGCCCATTTTTGGGTTCCTCAGCCCATTTTTGGGTTCCTCAGCCCATTTTTTGTCCCCTCAGCCCATTTTTGGGTTCCTCAGCCCACTTTTGGGTTACTCAGCCCATTTTTTGGCCCCTCAGCCCATTTTTGGGTTCCTCAGCCCATTTTTTGGCCCCTCAGCCCTTTCTTGGGTTCCTCAGCCCATTTTTGGGTTCCTCAGCCCATTTTTTGGCCCCTCAGCCCATTTTTGGGTTCCTCAGCCCATTTTTGGGTTCCTCAGCCCATTTTTTCGCCTCTCAGCCCATTTTTGGGTTCCTCACCCCATTTTTGGGTTCCTCAGCCCATTTTTGGGTTCCTCAGCCATTTTTTGGCCCCTCAGCCCATTTTTGGATTCCTCAGCCCATTTTTGGTTTCTCAGCCTATTTTTTGGCCCCTCAGCCCATTTTTGGGTTCCTCAGCTCATTTTTGGGTTCCTCAGCCCATTTTTTGGCCCCTCAGACCATTTTTGGTTTCCTCAGCCCATTTTTGGGTTCCTCAGCCCATTTTTGGGTTACTCAGCCCATTTTTGGGTTCCTCAGACCATTTTTTGGCCCCTCAGCCCATTTTAGGGTTCCTCAGCCCATTTTTTGGATCCTCAGCCCATTTTTTGGCCCCTCAGCCCATTTTTGGGTTCCTCAGCCCACTTTTGGGTTACTCAGCCCATTTTTTTGGCCCCTCAACCCATTTTTGCGTTCCTCAGCCCATTTTTGGGTTCCTCAGCCCATTTTTTGGCCCCTCAGCCCATTTTTGGGTTCCTCAGCCCATTTTTTGGACCCTCAGCCCATTTTTGGGTTCCTCAGCCCATTTTTTGACCCCTCAGCCCATTTTTGGTTTCCTCAGCCCATTTTTGGTTTTCTCAGCCCATTTTTTGGGTTCCTCAGCCCATTTTTTGGCCCCTCAGCCCATTTTTGGGTTCCTCAGCTCATTTTTTGGCCCCTCAGCCCATTTTTGGGTTCCTCAGCCCATTTTTGGGTTCCTCAGCCCATTTTCTGGTTCCTCAGCCCATTTTTTGGCCCCTCAGCCCATTTTTGGGTTCCTCACCCCTTTTTTTGACCCCTCAGCCCATTTTTGGGTTCCTCAGCCCATTTTTGGGTTCCTCAGCCCATTTTTTGGCCCCTCAGCCCATTTTTGGGTTCCTCAGCCCATTTTTGGGTTCCTCAGCCCATTTTTTGGCCCCTCAGCCATTTTTTGGCCCCTCAGCCCATTTTTGCGTTCCTCAGCCCATTTTTGGGTTCCTCAGCCCATTTTTTCGCCCCTCAGCCCATTTTTGGGTTCCTCACCCCTTTTTTTCACCCCTCAGCCCATTTTTGGGTTCCTCAGCCCATTTTTGGGTTCCTCAGCCCATTTTTTGGCCCCTCAGCCCATTTTCGGGTTCCTCAGCCCATTTTTGGGTTCCTCAGCCCATTTTTTGGCCCCTCAGCCCATTTTTGGGTTCCTCAGCCCATTTTTGGGTTACTCAGCCCATTTTTTGGCCCCTCAGCCCATTTTTGCGTTCCTCAGCCCATTTTTGGGTTACTCAGCCCATTTTTTGGCCCCTCAGCCCATTTTTGCGTTCCTCAGCCCATTTTTTGGACCCTCAGCCCATTTTTTGGACCCTCAGCCCATTTTTGGGTTCCTCAGCCCATTTTTGGGTTCCTCAGCCCATTTTTTGGGTTCCTCAGCCCATTTTTTGGCCCCTCAGCCCATTTTTGTGTTCCTCAGCGCATTTTTTGGCCCCTCAGCCCATTTTTGGTTCCTCAGCCCATTTTTGGGTTCCTCAGCCTATTTTTTGGCCCCTCAGACCATTTTTGGTTTCCTCAGCCCATTTTTGGGTTCCTCAGCCCATTTTTGGGTTCCTCAGCCCATTTTTTGTCCCCTCAGCGCATTTTTGGGTTCCTCAGCCCATTTTTGGGTTCCTCAGCCCATTTTTTGTCCCCTCAGCGCATTTTTGGGTTCCTCAGCCCATTTTTTGAACCCTCAGCCCATTTTTGGTTTCCTCAGCCCATTTTTGGTTTTCTTAGCCCATTTTTTGGGTTCCTCAGCCCATTTTTTGGCCCCTCAGCCCATTTTTGGGTTCCTCAGCTCATTTTTTGGCCCCTCAGCCCATTTTTGGGTTCCTCAGCCCATTTTTGGGTTCCTCAGCCCATTTTTTGGCCCCTCAGCCCATTTTTGGGTTCCTCAGCCCATTTTTGGGTTTCTCAGCCTATTTTTTGGCCCCTCAGCCCATTTTCGGGTTCCTCAGCCCATTTTTGGGTTCCTCAGCCCATTTTTTGGCCCCTCAGCCCATTTTTGGGTTCCTCAGCCCATTTTTGGGTTCCTCAGCCCATTTTTTGGCCCCTCAGCCCATTTTTGGGTTCCTCAGCCCATTTTTGGGTTCCTCAGCCCATTTTTTCGCCCCTCTGCCCATTTTTGGGTTCCTCAGCCCATTTTTTGGCCCCTCAGCCCATTTTTGGGTTCCTCAGCCCATTTTTTGTCCCCTCAGCCCATTTTTGGGTTCCTCAGCCCATTTTTGGGTTCCTCAGCCCATTTTTTGGCCCCTCAGCCCATTTTTGGGTTCCTCAGCACATTTTTGGGTTCCTCAGTCCATTTTTAGGTTCCTCAGCCAAATTTCTGGCCCCTCAGCCCATTTTTGGGTTCCTCAGCCCATTTTTTGGCCCCTCAGCCCATTTTTGGGTTCCTCAGCCCATTTTTGGGTTCCTCAGCCCATTTTTTGGCCCCTCAGCCCATTTTTGGGTTCCTCAGCCCATTTTTGGGTTCCTCAGCCCATTTTTTGGCCCCTCAGCTCATTTTTGGGTTCCTCAGCCTATTTTTTGGCCCCTCAGACCATTTTTGGTTTCCTCAGCCCATTTTTGGGTTCCTCAGCCCATTTTTGGGTTCCTCAGCCCATTTTTTGTCCCCTCAGCGCATTTTTGGGTTCCTCAGCCCATTTTTGGGTTCCTCAGCCCATTTTTTTGTCCCCCTCAGCGCATTTTTGGGTTCCTCAGCCCATTTTTTGACCCCTCAGCCCATTTTTGGTTTCCTCAGCCCATTTTTGGTTTTCTTAGCCCATTTTTTGGGTTCCTCAGCCCATTTTTTGGCCCCTCAGCCCATTTTTGGGTTCCTCAGCTCATTTTTTTGGCCCCTCAGCCCATTTTTAGGTTCCTCAGCCCATTTTTGGGTTCCTCAGCCCATTTTTGGGTTCCTCAGCCCATTTTTTGGCCCCTCAGCCCATTTTTGGGTTTCTCAGCCTATTTTTTGGCCCCTCAGCCCATTTTTGGGTTCCTCAGCCCATTTTTGGGTTCCTCAGCCCATTTTTTGGCCCCTCAGCCCATTTTTGGGTTCCTCAGCCCATTTTTGGGTTCCTCAGCCCATTTTTTCGCCCCTCTGCCCATTTTTGGGTTCCTCAGCCCATTTTTTGGCCCCTCAGCCCATTTTTGGGTTCCTCAGCCCATTTTTTGTCCCCTCAGCCCATTTTTGGGTTCCTCAGCCCATTTTTGGGTTCCTCAGCCCATTTTTTGGCCCCTCAGCCCATTTTTGGGTTCCTCAGCACATTTTTGGGTTCCTCAGTCCATTTTTAGGTTCCTCAGCCAAATTTCTGGCCCCTCAGCCCATTTTTGGGTTCCTCAGCCCTTTTTTTGGCCCCTCAGCCCACTTTTGGGTTCCTCAGCCCATTTTTGGGTTCCTCAGCCCATTTTTGGGTTCCCTCAGCCCATTTTTGGGCCCCTCAGCTCACTTTTGGTTTCCTCAGCCCATTTTTTGGCCCCTCAGCCCATTTTTTGGCCCCTCAGCCCATTTTTGGGTTCCTCAGCCCATTTTTGGGTTCCTCAGCCCATTTTTTGGCCCCTCAGCCCATTTTTGGGTTCCTCAGCCCATTTTTGGGTTCCTCAGCCCATTTTTTGGCCCCTCAGCTCATTTTTGGGTTCCTCAGCCCATTTTTGGTTTCCTCAGCCCATTTTTTGACCCCTCAGCCCATTTTTTGGCCCCTCAGCCCATTTTTTTTTTTCCTCAGCCCATTTTTTGACCCCTCAGCCCATTTTTGGGTTCCTCATCCCATTTTTGGGTTCCTCAGCCCATTTTTTGGCCCCTCAGCCCATTTTTGGGTTCCTCAGCCCATTTTTGGGTTCCTCAGCCCATTTTTTGGCCCCTCAGCCCATTTTTGGGTTCCTCAGCCCATTTTTGGCCCCTCAGCCCATTTTTGGGTTCCTCAGCCCATATTTGGGTTCCTTAGCCCATTTTTTGGCCCCTCAGCCCATTTTTGGGTTCTTCAGCCCATTTTTGGGTTCCTCAGCCCATTTTTTGGCCCCTCAGCCCATTTTTGGGTTCCTCAGCTCATTTTTGGGTTCCTCAGCCCATTTTTTGGCCCCTCAGCCCATTTTTGGGTTCCTCAGCCCATTTTTTGGCCCCTCAGCCCATTTTTGAGTTCCTCAGCCCATTTTTTGGCCCCTCAGCCCATTTTTGGGTTCCTCAGCCCATTTTTGGGTTCCTCAGCCCATTTTTTGGCCCCTCAGCCCATTTTAGGGTTCCTCAGCCCATTTTTGGGTTCCTCAGCCCATTTTTTGGCCCCTCAGCCCATTTCTGGGTTCCTCAGCCCACTTTTGGGTTACTCAGCCCATTTTTTGGCCCCTCAGCCCATTTTTGCGTTCCTCAGCCCATTTTTGGGTTCCTCAGCCCATTTTTTGGACCCTCAGCCCATTTTTGGGTTCCTCAGACAATTTTTTGACCCCGCAGCCCATTTTTGGTTTCCTCAGCCCATTTTTGGTTTCCTCAGCCCATTTTTTGGGTTCCTCAGCCCATTTTTTACCCCCTCAGCCCATTTTTGGGTTCCTCAGCTCTTTTTTTGGCCCCTCAGCCCATTTTTGGGTTCCTCAGCCCATTTTTGGGTTCCTCAGCCCATTTTCGGGTTCCTCAGCCCATTTTTTGGCCCCTCAGCCCATTTTTGTGTTCCTCAGCCCATTTTTTGGACC
>JAUMJL010001798.1:0-12555 GCA_033558185.1 Dromococcyx pavoninus
GTAAAAAGGGGACCAGGGGGGTAAAAAGGGCATCAAGGGGGGGGAAAAAAGGGCATCAGGGGGGGAAAAAAGGGGCATCAAGGGGGGGTAAAAGAGGTATCAGGGGGGGCAAAAAGGGCAGGGGGGGGGAAAAAAGGGCATCAAGTGGGGTAAAAAGGGCATCAAGGGGGTAAAAAGGGCATCAAGGGGGGTAAAAGGGCATCAAGGGGGGTAAAAAGGGCATCAATGGGGGGTAAAAAGGGCATCAAGGGGGGAAAAAGGGCATCGGGGGGGGTAAAAAGGGCATCAAGGGGGGGAAAAAGGGCATTAATGGGGGTAAAAAGGGCATCAAGGGGGGTAAAAGGGGCATCAAGGGGGGAAAAAGGGCATCAAGGGGGGTAAAAAGGGCATCAGGGGGGCAAAAAAGGCATCAAGGGGGGTAAAAAGGGGCATCAAGGGGGGAAAAAGGGCATTAATGGGGGTAAAAAAGGGCATCAAGGGGGGTAAAAAAGGGCATCAAGGGGGTAAAAAAGGGCATTAATGGGGGTAAAAACGGCATCAATGGGGGTAAAAAAGGGCATCAAGGGGGGTAAAAACGGCATCAATGGGGGTAAAAAGGGCATCAAGGGGGAGGAAAGGGCATCAAGGGGGGTAAAAGGGGCATCAAGGGGGGTAAAAGGGGTATCAGGGGGGTAAAAAGGGCATCAGGGGGGGGAAAAGGGCATCAAGGGGGGTAAAAGGGCATTAATGGGGTAAAAAGGGCATCAATGGGGTAAAAAGGGCATCAAGGGGGGGGAAAAGGGCATTAATGGGGTAAAAAGGGCATCAATGGGGGTAAAAAGGGCATCAAGGGGGGGGAAAAGGGCATTAATGGGGTAAAGAAGGGCATCAGGGGGGGTAAAAGGGCATTAATGGGGTAAAAAGGGCATCAAGGGGGGGTAAAAGGGCATCAATGGGGGTAAAAGGGCATCAGGGGGGGTGTCAGGGGGGGCATCAGGGAAGGCCCTGATGGCCCAGGTGTGTCCCAGGTGTCTCAGAGGGTGTCCCTGGTGGCCCAGGTGAGGTTGTGGTGGCCCAGGTGTCCCCCAGGTGTGTCCCAGGTGTGTCCCAGGTATCCCAGGGTTGTCCCTGGTGGCCCAGGTGAGGCCGTGGTGTCCCAGGTGTGTCCCAGGTGTGTCCCAGGTGAGGTTGTGGTGTCCCTGGTGTCCCCCAGGTGTCCCCAGGTGTATCCCAGGTATCCCAGGTGTCCCCCAGGTGTCCCCCAGATGTTCCCCAGGTGTGTCCCAGGTATCCCAGGTGTATCCCAGGTGTGTCCCAGGTATCCCAGGTGTCCCCCAGGTGTCCCCCAGGTGAGATTGTGGTGTCCCAGGTGTGTCCCAGGTGTCCCCCAGGTGAGGTTGTGGTGTCCCAGGTGTATCCCAGGGTTGTCCCAGGTGAGGTTCTGTGGTGGCCCAGGGGGTGTCCCAGGTGTATCCCAGGGGTTCCCCAGGTGTCCCCCAGGTGTCCCCCAGGTGTCCCAGGTGTGTCCCCTGGTGGCCCAGGTGAGGTTGTGGTGGCCCAGGTGTCCCCCAGGTGTCCCAGGTGTTCCCCAGGTGAGGTTGTGCTCCCCCAGGTGTCCCCCAGGTGTCCCAGGTGTCCCCCAGGTGTCCCCCAGGTGTCCCAGGTGAGGTCCTGGTAGCCCAGGGGGTGTCCCAGGGGAGATCCTGGTGTCCCAGGTGTCCCCCAGGTGTCCCCCAGGTGTCCCCCAGGTGTCCCCTCCACTCACGGAGTTGCAGGCGTTGGCGCGCTCCACCTTGGAGAGGCTCCGGACGTCGGTGTTGAAGACGTTCATCTTCTCCACCAGACAGGTCAGGGCGGTCTCCGTGGCCTCCCCCACCTTCTCGTAGATACCCTTGGACTTGGGGGGATGGGAGGAGGAGAAGACCAAGGGTGGTGGGGGGGGGGGGGAGGGGTCAATGGGGTGGGGAGACCCCTCCCCTCAAATAGAAAAGGGGTCCCCGACAAGGGGTGGGGGTGACGCCCACCTCGTTGTAGTCCAAGGAGGAGTCGTTGCAGAGGGCGCAGATGGTGGCCAACTCCACCAGGCCATCGAACTGACCGGCCTTCACCGGCTTCTCCTGCTTCAGCCTTGAGGGGGGGGGACAACGGGGGTCAACGGGGGTCAACGGGGGTCAACGGGGGTCAACGGTGGTCAACGGGGGTCAACGGGGGTCAATGAGGGTCAACGGGGGTCAACGGGGGCAACGAGGGTCAACGGGGGTCAACGGGGGCAACGAGGGTCAACGGGGGTCAACGGGGGTCAACGGCGGTCAACGGGAGTCAACGGGAGTCAATGGGGGTCAACGGGGGCAACGAGGGTCAACGGGGGTCAACGGGGGCAACGAGGGTCAACGGGGGTCAACGGGGGTCAACGGGGGTCAACGGGGGCAACAAGGGTCAACGGGGGTCAACGGGGTACAACGGGGGTCAACGGGGGTCAACGGGGGTCAACGGGGTCAACGGGGGTCAACGAGGGTCAACAGGGGTCAACGGGGGTCAACGAGGGTCAACGGCGGTCAACGGGGGTCAACGGCGGTCAACGGGGGGTCAACGGGGGTCAATGAGGGTCAACGGCAGTCAACGGGGGTCAACGAGGGTCAACGGGGGGTCAACGGGGGTCAACGGCAGTCAACGGGGGTCAACGAGGGTCAACGGGGGTCAACGAGGGTCAACGGCGGTCAACGGGGGTCAACGGGGGTCAACAGGGTACAACGGGGGTCAACGGGGGTCAACGGGGGTCAACGGGGGTCAATGGGGGTCAATGAGGGTCAACGGGGGTCAACGGGGGTCAACGGGGGTCAATGGCGGTCAACGGGGGTCAACGGGTGTCAACGAGGGTCAACGGGGGTCAACGAGGGTCAACGGGGGTCAACGGGGGTCAATGGCGGTCAACGAGGGTCAACGGGGGCAACGAGGGTCAACGGGGGTCAACGGGGGTCAACGAGGGTCAACGGGGGTCAACGGGACCCCTCAAGGACCCCCAGAACCTCTGGAGGTCCCCAATGTTCTCCAGAACTTCTTGGGGTCAACAGGTCCTCAAGGAACCTCCAAGACCCCTTGGGAGACCCCAATGTTCTCCAGAACCTCTTGAGGTCCCCTTGGTGCCCCAATGTTCTCCAGAACCTCTTGGGGGTCACCACGGCCTCAAGGAACCTCCAAGACCCCTTGGGGTTCCTCAAGACCCCCAGAACCTCTTGAGGTCCCCTTGGGTCCCCAATGTTCTCCAGAACCTCTTGGGGGTCACCACGGCCCCAAAGAACCTCCAAGACCCCTTGGGGTTCCTCAAGGACCCCCAGAACCTCTTGAGGTCCCCAATGTTCTCCAGAACCTCTTGGGGTCACCACGACCCCAAAGAACCTCCAAGACCCCTCGGGGTTCCTCAAGGACCCCCAGAACCTCTTGAGGTCCCCAATGTTCTCCAGAACCTCTTGGGGTCACCACAACCTCAAGGAACCTCCAAGACCCCTCGGGGTTCCTCAAGGCCCCCCAGAACCTCTTGAGGTCCCCTTGGGTCACCCAACGCCACCCACCGACGCCCAAGCTGACCCAGGGCCACCCGAGGGTCCCGTGGGCGTCGAGGACCCCCCCGGGAGGTCCCCGTGGACACTCACACTTCTCCTTCGGGCGCGTAGGTGGAGCCGGTGATGGAGAACTCGTTGAGGGAGCAGACGTCGCCCTCCACCTTGTCCACGATGAACATCTGCGGTGGGAGAGGAGGTGACGGGTCAGGGGGGGGAGGAGGAGGAGGAGGAGGAGGAGGAGGAGGAGGTCCAGGGGGGGGGGACCTCGGGGACACAGGAGAACCCCGGGAGCTCCAGGAGGACCTTGGGGACCCAAGAGGACCCCAGGAGGACCTTGGGGACCCAAAGGGTTCTTGGAGGACCTTGGAGACCCAAGAGGAAACCAAGGGCTCCAGGAGGACCCTGGAGACCCAAAGGGTTCTTGGAGGACCTTGGAGACCCAAGAAGACCCCAAGAGCTCCAGGAGGACCTTGGAGACCCAAGAGGACCCCAGGAGCTCCAGGAGGACCTTGGGGACCCAAAGGGTTCTTGGAGGACCTTGGAGACCCAAGAGGAAACCAAGGGCTCCAGGAGGACCCTGGAGACCCAAAGGGTTCTTGGAGGACCTTGGAGACCCAAGAAGACCCCAAGAGCTCCAGGAGGACCTTGGAGACCCAAGAGGACCCCAGGAGCTCCAGGAGGACCTTGGAGACCCCAGAGGACCCCAGGAGCTCCAGGAGGACCTTGAAGACCCAAAGGGTTCCTGGAGGACCTTCGAGACCCAAGAAGACTCCAGGAAGACCTTGGAGACCCAAGAAGACCCCAGGAGCTCCAGGAGGACCTTGAAGACCCAAAGGGTTCTTGGAGGACCTTGGAGACCCAAGAAGACCCCAAGAGCTCCAGGAGGACCTTGGAGACCCAAGAGGACCCCAGGAGCTCCAGGAGGACCTTGGAGACCCCAGAGGACCCCAAGAGCTCCAAGAGGACCTTGGAGACCCAAGAGGATCCCAGGAGCTCCAGGAGGACCTTGGAGACCCAAGAAGACCCCAGGAGCTCCAAGAGGACCTTGGAGACCCAAGAAGACCCCAAGAGCTCCAGGAGGACCTTGAAGACCCAAAGGGTTCTTGGAGGACCTTGGAGACCCAAGAAGACCCCAGGAGCTCCAGGAGAACCTTGGGGACCCAAGAGGACCCCAAGAGCTCCAAGAGGACCTTGGAGACCCAAGAGGATCCCAGGAGCTCCAGGAGGACCTTGAAGACCCAAAGGGTTCTTGGAGGACCTTGGAGACCCAAGAAGACCCCAGGAGGTCCAGAAAGACCTTGGGGAACCAAAGAGCTCCTGGAGAACCTTGGAGACCCAAAGGGTTCCTGGAGGACCTTGGAGACCCCAGAAGACCCCAGGAGCTCCAGGAGGACCTTGGAGACCCAAAGGGTTCTTGGAGGACCTTGGAGACCCAAGAAGACCCCAGGAGCTCCAGGAGGACCTTGGGGACCCAAGAGGACCCCAGGAAGACCTTGGAGACCCAAGAAGACCCCAAGGACTCCATTAGGACCTTGGAGACCCAAAGGGCTCCAGGAGGACCTTGGAGACCCCAGAGAACCCCAGGAGACCCTGGAGACCCAAGAAGACCCCAGGAGGTCCAGAAAGACCTTGGGGAACCAAAGAGCTCCTGGAGGACCTTGGAGACCCAAAGGGTTCCTGGAGGACCTTGGAGACCCCAGAAGACCCCAGGAGCTCCAGGAGGACCTTGGGGACCCAAAGGGTTCTTGGAGGACCTTGGAGACCCAAGAAGACCCCAAGAGCTCCAGGAGGACCTTGGAGACCCCAGAGGACCCCAAGAGCTCCAAGAGGACCTTGGGGACCCAAGAGGACCCCAAGGGCTTCATTAGGATCCTGGAGACCCAAGAGGACCCCAAGAGCTCCAGGAGGACCTTGGGGACCCAAAGGGTTCTTGGAGGACCTTGGAGACCCAAGAAGACCCCAGGAGCTCCAGGAAAACCTTGGAGACCCCAGAGGAACCCAAGAGCTCCAGGAGGACCTTGAAGACCCAAAGGGTTCCTGGAGGACCTTGGAGACCCAAGAAGACCCCAGGAGCTCCAGGAGGACCTTGGGGACCCAAGAGGACCCCAGGAAGACCTTGGAGACCCAAGAAGACCCCAAGGACTCCATTAGGACCTTGGAGACCCAAAGGGCTCCAGGAGGACCTTGGAGACCCAAGAAGACCCCAGGAGCTCCAGGAGGACCTTGGAGACCCCAGAGAACCCCAGGAGCTCCAGGAGGACCTTGGGGACCCCAAAGGGTTCCTGGAGGACCTTCGAGACCCAAGAAGACTCCAGGAAGACCTTGGAGACCCAAGAAGACCCCAGGAGCTCCAGGAGGACCTTGAAGACCCAAAGGGTTCTTGGAGGACCTTGGAGACCCAAGAAGACCCCAAGGACTCCATTAGGACCTTGGAGACCCCAGAGGAACCCCAAGAGCTCCAGGAGGACCTTGGAGACCCAAGAGGATCCCAGGAGCTCCAGGAGGACCTTGAAGACCCAAAGGGTTCTTGGAGGACCTTGGAGACCCAAGAGGAAACCAAGGGCTCCAGGAGGACCCTGGAGACCCAAAGGGTTCTTGGAGGACCTTGGAGACCCAAGAAGACCCCAAGAGCTCCAGGAGGACCTTGGAGACCCAAGAGGACCCCAGGAGCTCCAGGAGGACCTTGGAGACCCCAGAGGACCCCAAGAGCTCCAAGAGGACCTTGGAGACCCAAGAGGATCCCAGGAGCTCCAGGAGGACCTTGGAGACCCAAGAAGACCCCAAGAGCTCCAAGAGGACCTTGGAGACCCAAGAAGACCCCAGGAGCTCCAAGAGGACCTTGGAGACCCAAGAAGACCCCAAAAGCTCCAGGAGGACCTTGAAGACCCAAAGGGTTCTTGGAGGACCTTGGAGACCCAAGAAGACCCCAGGAGCTCCAGGAGAACCTTGGGGACCCAAGAGGACCCCAAGAGCTCCAAGAGGACCTTGGAGACCCAAGAGGATCCCAGGAGCTCCAGGAAGACCTTGGAGACCCCAGAAGACCCCAGGAGCTCCAGGAAGACCTTGGGGACCCAAGAGGATCCCAGGAGCTCCAGGAAGACCTTGGGGACCCCAAAGGGCTCCAGGAGGACCTTCGAGACCCAAGAAGACTCCAGGAAGACCTTGGAGACCCAAGAAGACCCCAGGAGCTCCAGGAGGACCTTGGGGACCCAAGAGGACCCCAGGAAGACCTTGGAGACCCAAGAAGACCCCAAGGACTCCATTAGGACCTTGGAGACCCAAAGGGCTCCAGGAGGACCTTGGAGACCCCAGAGAACCCCAGGAGACCCTGGAGACCCAAGAAGACCCCAGGAGGTCCAGAAAGACCTTGGGGAACCAAAGAGCTCCTGGAGGACCTTGGAGACCCCAGAAGACCCCAGGAGCTCCAGGAGGACCTTGGGGACCCAAAGGGCTCCAGGAGGACCTTGGAGACCCCAGAGGATCCCAAGAGCTCCAGGAGGACCTTGGAGAACCCAGAGGACCCCAGGAGCTCCAGGAGGACCTTGAAGACCCAAAGGGTTCTTGGAGGACCTTGGAGACCCAAGAGGATCCCAAGGGCTCCAGGAGGACCTTGGAGACCCAAGAAGACCCCAAGGACTCCATTAGGACCTTGGAGACCCAAAGGGCTCCAGGAGGACCTTGGAGACCCCAGAAGACCCCAGAGGACCCCAGGAGGTCCAGGAGGTCCCCAGAGGCCCCCCAGGGTCTCCGGGAGGTCCTCTCCTGGCCGCGCCCACCTTGCAGACCGACATCTGGTTGGTGGTGAGGGTCCCGGTCTTGTCGGAGCAGATGACGGAGGTGCAGCCCAAGGTCTCCACCGAGGGGAGGCTCCGGACGATGGCGTTCTTCTTGGCCATGCGCCGCGTGCCCAGCGCCAGGCAGGTGGTGATGACGGCCGGCAACCCTGCCGAGATGCGGCCATCAGCACCCAACGGGGCCACCTGGGGAAGGGGGGGGGGGGAGGCACCCACCAGCACCCCGAGGGGCTCGGGTGGACGTTGGGAGGTCAAGAATGACCAAAGATGGACGTTGGGAGGCCACCAGTGACCAAAGATGGACATTGGGAGGCCAAAAATGACCAAATATGGACATTGGGAGGCCACCAGTGATCAAATATGGACATTGGGAAGTCAAAAATGACCAAATATGGACGTTGGGAGGTCAAAAATGACCAAATATGGAGGTTGGGAGACCAAAAATGATCAAATATGGAGGTTGGGAGGTCAAAAATGACCAAATATGGAGGTTGGGAGGTCAAAAATGACCAAATATGGAGGTTGGGAGACCAAAAATGATCAAATATGGAGGTTGGGAGGTCAAAAATGACCAAATATGGAGGTTGGGAGGCCACCAGTGACCAAATATGGAGGTTGGGAGGCCAAAAATGATCAAAGATGGAGGTTGGGAGGTCAAAAATGACCAAATATGGACATTGGGAGGCCACCAGTGACCAAATATGGAGGTTGGGAGGCCAAAAATGATCAAATATGGAGGTTGGGAGGTCAAAAATGATCAAATATGGACATTGGGAGGCCACCAGTGACCAAATATGGAGGTTGGGAGGCCAAAAATGACCAAATATGGAGGTTGGGAGGTCAAAAATGACCAAAGATGGACGTTGGGAGGCCACCAGTGACCAAATATGGACGTTGGGAGGTCAAAAATGACCAAAGATGGAGGTTGGGAGGCCACCAGTGACCAAATATGGAGGTTGGGAGGCCAAAAATGACCAAATATGGAGGTTGGGAGACCAAAAATGATCAAATATGGAGGTTGGGAGGTCAAAAATGACCAAGGATGGACGTTCCAAGGTCATCAATGACCAAATATAGACATCGGGAGCCCATAAATGCCCAAATATGGAGGTTGGGAGGCCACCAGGGATCAAAGATGGACGTTGGGAGGCCATCAGTGACCAAATATGGAGGTTGGGAGGTCAAAAATGATCAAATATGGAGGTTGGGAGGTCAAAAATGACCAAATATGGAGGTTGGGAGACCAAAAATGACCAAATATGGAGGTTGGGAGGCCACCAGTGACCAAATATGGAGGTTGGGAGGTCAAAAATGATCAAATATGGAGGTTGGGAGGCCAAAAATGACTAAATATGGACATTGGGAGGCCACCAGTGACCAAATATGGAGGTTGGGAGGTCAAAAATGATCAAATATGGAGGTTGGGAGGTCAAAAATGATCAAATATGGAGGTTGGGAGACCAAAAATGACCAAATATGGAGGTTGGGAGGCCAAAAATGATCAAAGATGGACGTTGGGAGGCCACCAGTGACCAAATATGGACATTGGGAGGCCACCAGTGACCAAATATGGAGGTTGGGAGGCCAAAAATGACCAAATATGGAGGTTGGGAGGTCAAGAATGACCAAAGATGGAGGTTGGGAGGCCACCAGTGACCAAATATGGACGTTGGGAGGTCAAAAATGACCAAATATGGAGGTTGGGAGGCCAAAAATGATCAAATATGGAGGTTGGGAGACCAAAAATGACCAAAGATGGAGGTTGGGAGGTCAAAAATGATCAAATATGGAGGTTGGGAGGCCACCAATGATCAAATATGGAGGTTGGGAGGCCAAAAATGGTCAAATATGGAGGTTGGGAGACCAAAAATGATCAAATATGGAGGTTGGGAGGTCAAAAATGATCAAATATGGAGGTTGGGAGGCCAAAAATGATCAAATATGGAGGTTGGGAGGTCAAAAATGACCAAATATGGAGGTTGGGAGGTCAAAAATGATCAAATATGGAGGTTGGGAGGTCAAAAATGACCAAATATGGAGGTTGGGAGGTCAAAAATGATCAAATATGGAGGTTGGGAGGTCAAAAATGACCAAATATGGAGGTTGGGAGGCCAAAAATGACCAAAGATGGACATTGGGAGGCCATAAATGACCAAGAATGGACGTTCCAAGGTCATCAATGACCATGGATGGACATTCCAAGGCCACCAATGACCAAAGATGGACGTTCCAAGGCCACCAATGACGAAAGACGGACACTCCAAGGCCACCAATGACCAAATATGGACATTGGGAGCCCATAAATGACCAAGTATGGCTGTTCCAAGGTCATCAATGACCATGGATGGACATTCCAAGG
Source organism: Dromococcyx pavoninus (assembly GCA_033558185.1). Lineage (NCBI taxonomy): Eukaryota > Metazoa > Chordata > Aves > Cuculiformes > Neomorphidae > Dromococcyx > Dromococcyx pavoninus. The sequence continues at coordinate 9,693 of JAUMJL010001798.1, forward strand.
CCACCAATGACCAAGGATGGATGTTCCAAGGTCATCAATGACCAAATATGGACACTGTGAACCCGTAAATGACCAAGGATGGACGTTCCAAGGTCAGCAATGACCAAGGATGGACGTTCCAAGGCCACCAATGACCAAAGATGGACATTGGGAGGCCAAAAATGACCAAGGATGGTCATTTGAAGGCCACCAATGACCAACGATGGATGTTCCAAGGCCACCAATGACCAAAGATGGCCACTCCAAGGTCATCAATGACCAAGGATGGACGTTCCAAGGCCACCAATGACCAAGGATGGACACTCCAAGGCCACCAATGACCAAGGATGGCCACTCCAAGGCCATCAATGACCAAAGATGGACACTGGGAGCCCATATATGACCAAGGATGGCCATTTGAAGGCCACCAATGACCAAGGATGGACGTTCCAAGGTCATCAATGACCAAGGATGGACGTTCCAAGCCCACCATTGACCAAGGATGGACGTTCCAAGGTCACCAATGACCAAGGATGGACGTTCCAAGGTCATCCATGACCAAGGATGGACGTTCCAAGGTCATCAATGACCAACGATGGACATTCCAAGGTCATCAATGACCAATGATGGCCACTCCAAGCCCACCAATGACCAAGAATGGACATTCCAGGGTCATCAATGACCAAGGATGGATATTGGAAGCCCATAAATGACCAAGGATGGACGTTCCAAGGTCATCAATGACCAAGGATGGACGTTCCAAGGCCACCAATGACCAAAGATGGCCCCTCCAAGCCCACCAATGACCAAGGATGGACGTTCCAAGGCCACCAATGGCCAAGGATGGACATTCCAGGGTCATCAGTGACCAAAGATGGACGTTCCAAGGTCATCAATGACCAAATATGGACAGTGGGAGCCCATAAATGACCAAGGATGGACGTTCCAAGGTCATCAATGACCAAGGATGGATGTTCCAAGGCCACCAATGACCAAGGATGGACGTTCCAAGGCCACCAATGACCAAATATGGACATTGGGAGCCCATAAATGACCAAGTATGGCTGTTCCAAGGTCATCAATGACCATGGATGGACACTCCAAGGCCACCAATGACCAAGGATGGATGTTCCAAGGTCATCAATGACCAAATATGGACACTGTGAACCCGTAAATGACCAAGGATGGACGTTCCAAGGTCAGCAATGAGCAAGGATGGACGTTCCAAGGCCACCAATGACCAAGGATGGACGTTCCAAGGTCATCAATGACCAAGGATGGACGTTCCAAGGTCATCAATGACCAAATATGGACACTGGGAGCCCATAAATGACCAAGGATGGACGTTCCAAGGTCATCAATGACCAAGGATGGACGTTCCAAGGTCATCCATGACCAAGGATGGACGTTCCAAGGTCATCAATGACCAACGATGGACATTCCAAGGTCATCAATGACCAAGGATGGACATTCCAAGGTCATCAATGACCAACGATGGACATTCCAAGGTCATCAATGACCAAGGATGGACGTTCCAAGGCCATCAATGACCAAGGATGGACGTTCCAAGCCCACCAATGACCAAGGATGGACGTTCCAAGGCCACCAATGACCAAAGATGGCCACTCCAAGCCCACCAATGACCAAAGATGGACATTCCAAGGTCATCAATGACCAAAGATGGACATTCCAAGGTCATCAATGACCAATGATGGCCACTCCAAGCCCACCAATGACCAACGATGGACATTCCAAGGTCATCCATGACCAAGGATGGACGTTCCAAGGTCATCAATGACCAACGATGGACATTCCAAGGTCATCAATGACCAAGGATGGACGTTCCAAGGCCATCAATGACCAAATATGGACACTGGGAGCCCATATATGACCAAGGATGGCCATTTGAAGGCCACCAATGACCAAAGATGGCCCCTCCAAGCCCACCAATGACCAAGGATGGACGTTCCAAGGTCATCAATGACCAACGATGGCCACTCCAAGCCCACCATTGACCAAGGATGGACGTTCCAAGGTCATCCATGACCAAGGATGGACGTTCCAAGGCCACCAATGACCAAAGATGGACGTTCCAAGGCCACCAATGACCAACGATGGCCCCTCCAAGCCCACCAATGACCAAAGATGGTCTCCAGACCTTCGGGGATGGCGGCGACGGCCAAGGCGACGGCGATCTTGAAGTAGTAGATGGCCCCTCGGATCCAGGAGCCGCCGTGGACGGGGTCGTTGAAGTGGCCGATGTTGATGAGCCAAACGGCGACGCAGATGAGGGAGATGACCTTGGAGAGCTGCTCCCCAAACTCGTCCAACTTCTGCTGCAGGGGGGTCTTGTCCTGCTCCGTGGCCGCCATCTCGTCCCGGATCTTCCCGATCTCCGTGTTCACCCCCGTGGCCACCACGATGCCCACGCCTTGCCCGCCCCGATGTTGGTGCCCTGGGGGGACCAGGGGAGGGGGGGGAATGGGTGGAGGAGGAGCTGGGATGGGATCTTGGGGGGGGTTTGGGGGGCACCAGGGGACGTGGGGTGGGATCTGGGGGGGGATTGAGTGAACTGGGGTGGGATCTGGGGTGAGATCTGGTGGTTTGGGGGCACCAAGGGACATGGGGTGGGACCTGGGGGACGTGGGGTGGGATCTGGGGTGGGGTTGGGGGCACCAAGGGACGTGGGGTGGGATCTGAGGGGGGTTTGGGGGCACCAGGGGACCTGGGGTGGGATCTGGGGGGGATCTGGGGGACATTGGGTGGGATCTGGGGTGGGATCTGGCAGTCTGGGGGCACCAGGGGACGTGGGGTGGGATCTGGGTGGGGTTTGGGGGCACCAAGGGACCTGGGGTGGGATCTGGGGGGGGTTTGGGGGGCACCA
>JAUMJL010001799.1:0-99908 GCA_033558185.1 Dromococcyx pavoninus
AGCTGAAGCCATACCAGCAACAAATGATCACCTGTGCAGGGACAGGCGGCCCAACAGCACACTTGGAGCAGAAGCCAGGGACTAAGATTCACTTAAGTGGTCAGACAACGCGACCTGCGCTCTGCACTACAAACGAATGAGGAACAGACAGCCCTTCCTCTGCCTGCCAAGCCCCAACACTGCTTCTTCCAGCAGTAACACAGCCTGTCTAGAATCCAAGAATCATGGAACTGCTTGGGTTGTAAGGGACCGTAAAGCCCACCCAGTTCCAACCCACTGTCATGGGCAGGGACACCCTCTACCGGGTCAGGTTGCTCAAAGTCTCATCCAACCTGGCCTTGAACACCCCCAGGGATGGGGCTGCCACCACTTCCCTGGGCAACCTGTGCCACGGCCTCACCACCCAAACGCAGTTACTTATTTGACAACATCCAAAGTCCACCAACCGTAACTGCTTTGGTAACGCAGAGACATCGCAGGACAAGTGACATCTCACTTACTTTCCTCGTCCAAATCCTGCCCATTAATCCTACGCTTGCACTCCTCCCGGTAATTCTGCATCTTTTCCCAGAGGTCCCAGGTGACGAGAGTATTTCTGCAGGCATCGTATCGTGCCCAAGAGGAGACTTGACACCGACAAAATGGGCAACAAAGACTGGTGTTTTCAACGGTCAGCTGCAAACAGGAACTACAGAGGCTATGGTTGCAAGGCAGTGTCACGGGCTCCACACAGATCTCCATGCAGATTTGGCAGAGGCAGTCAGACAAGGAAAGCGGAGCCTCCGATTTCTTTGCCATGCTGACTCGAGGCAGGGGAGCGAGATCAGCACAACGCTAGTACCTGAAAGCAAAAAGAAACATCTATTTTACTTCCCAAAAAGAATATAAAAGAAACTAGAAACTGCTCGGGCTTCCAGCTGCTTTACGAAGGCGCCAGTGGATTACAGAAGCCTGCTGACGTGATTACTTTTGCTCGCAATCCAAGAGACTCTCAACTTTCAGAGGAAGACACAGGCCTTTTTGAAAGTCACAGAGAAAGTGTAAGAGCTTCTCCTGCTGCAGCTTCCTGTGAGGTGCAACAGGTAGTAAGGAGAGGGAGGAGAGAAAGTGGGAGTTCTTCCAGCACTGACTCCCTGCTAGTAACCATCCACACTCAGTCTGGTGGATCCATCAGCACCGTGACCTTAATCTCCCTTTTCTCAATTGTTTCAGGACATGTGCGTCCTCCAAAAGCTGCTTCTGGAACAGACCTTGTTCCAGAACGCTCTGAAGGAGAAATACAACGTCCTGTGTTCAGTTCTGGAGTCCTTAGCACAGGAAGGACATGGAGCTGCTGCAGTGAGTCCAGAGGAGGCCACAGAGATGATCTGAGGGCTGGAGCACCTCCCGTATGAGGACAAGCTGAGAGAGTTGGGCTTGTTCAGCCGGGAGAAGAGAAGGCTGCACGGAGACCTTAGAGCAGCCTCCCTGTACTGAAAGGGGCTCCAGGAAAAGTGGGGAGGGGCTCTTGATCAGGGAGTGCAGAGACAGTACAAGGGAGAACAGTTTTCAGCTGAAAGATGGGAGATTGAGACGAGATCCTACGGAGAAATGTTTTCCTGTGAGGGTGGGGAGGCCTTGGCCCAGGCTGCACAGAGAAGTGGTGGCTGCCCCATCCCTGGAGGTGTTCAAGGCCAGGCTGGATGGGGCTTCGAGCACCCTGATCCAGTGGGAGGCGGCCCTGCCCATGGCAGGGGGTTGGAACTGGATGGGCTTTGAGGTCCCTTCCAACCTAAACCATTCCAAGACTCTATGATCCCTTGACGCCACAGGAACAGAGCCTCTTCCTCACCCATTTGCTTAAGCTGGGAATAAAAACCCAAACCCTTCTCATGAGCACAATCCAAGCACCCACCGATACGTCCAGGCCTCAGCATCTTCGCTCACGGCTTCAAGCGGCGGGGATCACCCGGCCCTGCTGCCACCTCACAGGATTTTCCCGCTTGGCCCAGAAACCCTGCGGAAGAGAAAATGAAAATATAAAAGCGACAGACAGAAGAAAAAAAAAAAAAAAGAGTAAGCCCACAGTTTTTTAAATTACAGGAGCGTAACAAAATTCTTACGGGCTCAGGAGGGTGGCGGGGGGTCCTGCTGGGAGCAGCACACAAGGACCCCCGGGCTGGGTTTGGGTTTACTGACCAAAGCAAGCCTTTTTTTCCTGGAAAAGCAGCTGGAGAAGGCGGAGACATAGGCCTCACCGGTACTAGCGCAAGAGCCGAGGGGAAGGGGCTGGGATTCCCCCCTCTCCACCTCCAATCCCCGGTACCGGGGGGAACGGTTCACGGGCACCATCCCCGAGCGGGCCGAAACCCCGGCTCCCACAACGGCCGCCGCGGAGCTCCACCTCCTCCTCTTCCTAGGGCTCCTCCTCTTCCTGCTGCTCCTCCGGCGCGTTCGCCGCCTCCTCGTCCGGCTCGTCGCGCGTTTCCTCGTCCAGCTTCTCCGTCTCCGGCGGTAGCGAAAATGCCGGCAAATGAACTCTCTCAGGCTTCTTTTGGAGTTTTAGAAAGCAGCAGCCTTTATTCAACGCTGGGCGCATTAGGGAATGATTCCATCAATCCTGCGTAACGAGACGAGAGCTGGAACAGAAGATATTTCCCGCTTAGGAGCGTGTGTAAATTTTCCCAGCAGTCTCATGCATGTTCTGTTACTTTCCAAGGAGTAATTTTTAATGTTGCTATGGACTTCACGACAGCCAAATCTCTGCTCATTGGAGCTTTGGAGCCCGCTCTGTCTGACCTTGGGTTTGAGACTGGGAAGGGCTGCGAACGGGTGATTAGAGAAGGAAACACATCCTGCTCCGCACAGACCACACTGAACACAAGGCATTGTCATTTCTCTTTGAACAGTGTCTGGGAAAGCACTGTTAAAAACAGACGCGCTACCAAGACACCGTGCTGTGAGAGGGACATTCTGACTGACTTTCAAAAAATACAGTTACTCAGATGAAACTTAAAACTGTTTTAGCTGCAATCAAAATATTCCATTCCAGCCCTGGGTTTACTGGTGCCAAAATGGGGCTCCCCTGCCCTTGTTTAATGGGAGAGGGCCAGGGCAGTGAGCGGTGCTTATCCTTCATGGACTGGGACCACAGTGCACAAATGGGCTCCACGTCCCCGCTGTGTTGGAGACAACGTGGCTGCTTTCAAGCCACCTAAGTACTCCACAGGCTGCATGGTTGGTTTGATTTTCCAAAGATGCTGCTATCAAGGTGTCACCAAAAATCAGGAATTAAATAAAAAAGGCTTTAATCCCAATTTCTATATTAAGAACTCAGCATTCTTTTATTGATGCACAGGGACTCGGTCCAAGCCATTTGTGCATACTGAACCTCTCAGCCGGCTCCTCTCTTACTACAGGAGAACAGGTCTATTCATTAGCATTCCCATTCATTAGCCACCCCTCCCATCTGCTCCCCTCTCAGCCTGCACCCGCGGCCGTGGGCCCTCCCGACTCCTCTCTTCCTCCAGCGCCTGGGCCTGCAGCTCCAACTTCCCTGCCAGCTTCCGCAGGCTGGAGCGGAGGGCGACGAAGCGAGCGGCCACGCTCTGCAGCTGGGCGTCCACTCTGCGGGGTGGAAAGCGAGGGTGTTCCGTCAGGACACAGGGCCCTCTGCCAGGCCCTCTGCCAGGACAGCGAGGGCCACTCCCGTTCGTGCTGTGAGCAGTTCCACACCCTGCCCTGAGCCTCCTCCCAAGCTGTGTGGCAATTCTTGTCTTTTTGGCTCTGCCCTGGTGCAAGGGCCTCAGTGCTTGTAAATCCATACACAGCTTTTGTGTTTAGATGTATCTGCAGGTCTCAAGCTTTGGCATCAACAGCAGTGGCACTGGGGTTTTCTCTAATAACGTTTTGAGGTGATTTGTGTTTTTTACTTCTAGTGTCACGAGCACAGGCTGAGAGAGTTGGAGCTGTTCAGCGTGGAGAAGCGGAAGCTCCAGGGAGACCTTAGTACAGGCTCCCAGGAATGCTGGGGAGGGGCTCTTGGTCAGGGAGTGCAGGGACAGAATGAGGGGGATCGATTTTCAGCTGAAAGAGAGGAGGTTGAGGGAGAAATGGAGACTAGGGAGAAATGTTTTCCTGTGAGGCTGGTGAGGCCCTGTCACAGGTTGCCCAGGGAAGTGGTGGCTGCGCCCTCGCTGGAGGTGTTCCAAGGCCAGGCTGGATGGGGCTTTGAGCAGCCTGATGCAATGGGAGGTGTCCCTGCCCATGGCAAGGTGTTTAAGGTGCCTTCTGTCCCAAACCATCCTGAGATTCCATGATTCCATAACATCTGCCCACTGGCGCTCAATACCATTTCCACGGTGCCTTTAACAGTAGGATATGAAAATTGGTACATGAAGGCCCACCGAGAGGGAACACTGCCTTGCCTGTCTGTAACGGTGGAGAACTTGAGTCCCGTTTCTCACTCTTCCTGAAGAGAGAGCTCATGCCTTACGTACCACCCACCATTGCTGTCTGCCCTGCTGGTTACACCATCCCCCAGCGCACACGCTGGGCACTGCAGCTGCACGCGGGCACGGGTGCCAGCAGGGGCGGCTCAGCCTGTGTCAATTTACAGAAGCCAATGAACCTGTCGATCAAGCGTCCCCTGCCAATAGCCAGCTCTGAAAAGGGAAGGTCAATCAGCATCACCTCCGTCCCTGTTCCTCAGCGACATTTTCTTTCTTTAAACTTATAAGAAAAGTCCGTTATTGGGGTTTTTTTGCTAACAATAACCGGCTTTTGCCCACCTTTAAAGCCGTCAGACCCGGTGGCATTTCCCCAAATCCAGAGGTTCATCCCACATCTCTCATTTAGGAGAGGACGGTAGCAGAGTGTAAACCCAGCTTCCCAACCCAGCAAGGCTTCACGCAGCGACGAGCACCTTTCCTGATGGAGCGGTTGTTGCAAACCCTCGGATTCGTGGTCTGCAGGCTGGCCCGAACAGCGTTCATGCAGCGGTGCCACTTGTGGCTCCATGCCGAGGCTTTTTATAGACCCCGTATCCAAATATAGGCCATGGGTGCAAGCACATGGTCATGGACGCTTTGCATATGGATCCTCGCTGCTGGACCGCTGCCGCGGACCCACTGATCCACAGTCTGCATAGATAAGGCCAAGGGCAAGGTCCTGCGCCAGTGTAGGGCAATCCCAAGCACAAATCAAGGCTGGGTGGAGAATGGATTGCGAGCAGCCCTGAGGAGAAGGACTTGGGGTACTGGGGGATGAGAAGCTCAACATGAGCCAGCAAAGTGTGCTCACAGCCCAGAAAGCCAACCGTGTTGTGGGCTGCATCCAAAGCAGTGGGACCAGCAGGGTGAGGGAAAGGATTCTGCCCCTCTGCTCTGGTCTGTGAGACCCTACCTGGAGCCCCATGTCCGGTTCCGGAGTCTTCAGCACAGGAAGGACATGGAGCTATTGGAGCAAGTCCAGAGGAGGCCACAGAGATGATCCGAGGGCTGGAGCATCTCCCGTATGAGGACAGGCTGAGAGAGTTGGGCTTGTTCAGCCTGGAGAAGAGAAGGCTGCACGGAGACCTGAGCAGCATCCAGTACTGGAAGAGGCTCCAGGAAGGCTAGGGAGGGGCTCTTGATCAAGGGAGTGCAGGGATAGGATGAGGGGGAACGGTTTTCAGCTGGAAGAGGGGAGAGTGAGATGAGGTCTTGGGGAGAAATGTTGTTCCTCTGAGGGTGGCGAGGGAGTGGCACAGGTTTCCCAGGCAAGTTTTGGCTGCACCCTCCCAGGAAGTATTCAGGGCCAGGTTGGATGGGGCTTTGAGTAACCTGATCCAGGGGGAGGTGTCCCTGCCATGGCAGGGGGGTTGGAACTGGATGGGCTTTAAGTTCCCTTCTGACTCAAACCATTCTGTGATTCCATAGCATCTGCCATCACCCCCGAAAGGCCATTCCCTGAGGAGAAGCAAGGCCCAGAGCCTTCACACAAGTGTTCAGCCAAAGCACGAGAGGTGAGGTGGGTTCTCCCCCTGGGGCTCTCTCAAAGCCCCTTGTAGTGGGCCATGACCTGGCAGGCAGAGGGGGGATCACTGCTACACAGCCGATTGTGTAGAATCATGGAATCATCAAGGTTGCAAAAGACCTCTCAGCTCATGCAGTCCAACCGTCAGCCCAACCCCACTGTGCCTGCTAAACCGTGGCCCAAACTGCCACTTCTACACATTTTTTGAACCCCTCCAGGGGTGGAGACTCCACCACTGCCCCGGGCAGCCTGTGCCAGGGCTTCACCACTCTGTCAGTGGAGACATTTTTCCCAATAGCCAATCTAAACCTCCCCTGGCGCAACTTGAGGCCATTTCCTCTCGTCCTGTCACTTGTCACTTGGGAGAAGAGACCAGCACCCACCTCACCATAACCTCCTTTCTGGGAGCTGCAGAGAGCGAGGAAGTCTCTCCTCAGCCTCCTTTTCTTCAGGCTAAACAGCCCCAGCTCCCTCAGCCGCTCCCAGAACCCCTGGGCTCCAGCCCTTTCCCCAGCACCGTTCTCCTTCTGATGAGGCGTCCCAGCCCCTCAATGTCCTTCTCTACCGAGAGGCCCAAAACAAAGACGGATCTCCCGTTTCAGTCCTACTGGGACTGTGCCTGCTCATCTGGCAGCTGAACACCACCACAAGTGCCCCTTCAGGACATCGTCACAATCGCTGAGACGCTTTTGGGCTCCCATAGTTCATCCCGGCTCGCGTCTCCTTCCTCGTAGGTCACACGTGAGCCGAAACCCACACTCATACAACACACTTTTGGGAATTAAACCCCATCCCTCTGCATCGTTACCAAGCAAAGTCTCATGCCAACGAGGCTTTTTATATAATTTAAATTTTTACTCTAATAGAAAAATAAATACTTCTCTTTTCCCCGGAGACAGCAAAACAACCCCAAACCAACCAACCAAACCCCAACTACGTGGGCTTCACCTATGGATTTGGTACAAATCAAAAGGTGGCAAAAGTCTTCTTTCTAAGGTCATCACAAATCCAGTTTTTAGGAATCAAGCAGATAGCAGCCATTCCAGAAACAGTCGGCAACTCTCCTCGAGGGTCTCAGCACAGAGGCCAAGTGAGTTCAGCTAAAGGAGGTGTTGCCACAACCACTGGTGAGTCCCGTTTGGTTGTAAGATGGCCACATGTGTCGCGAGGTACGCCTGTGCATCTTCTCAGTGATGGAGGTTTCCAGCGCTGGCTCTTAACCGTCACAGCCATCCTTCTGCTTGCACATCGGGTGGTATCAGCTAACGTCAAAGAGTCACTGCCTCCAAAACTGGGAAACCCTCCCCGCCCTGAACCACTACTTCATCGCCTAAAGAGAACAATTTGTGTGCCTGCTGCCTTCCCAAATAAAGCATTAGAAAATAACTACACCCTGAATCAGTCACCCCGAGGTGATCACAGTGTTGCTTTAATAGTGCATCTCTCACAGCAGCTGCTGATGGATTATTTCCCACACCATCCTCCTGCGAAAATAGGGCATCGTACCCTGAAAAGAAAAGAAGAATCCATTGAATACGGAGTTACAGCAGAAAATCTGCACAAACATCCAGTTAATTCTTTAATAGGAAGTTCCTTGGAAGAGCTGTCAGCCCTTGCCCCGTGGGTGCGACATGGATTCACTCGCACAGCTCCTCAGAGGGCGACGTGGCAGCCCAGCAACACTGGATTTACCTGATGACACAAGAAAAGACCTGGAAAATAACCAGTGTCTTAACTGTTCAGAGAAGGAAACCCACTTCTCCCAGAAGAAACAAAGGCCAGGTGTCCCAAACCCACTGGCTGTGGCATCTCGCAGACTGAAGTAGGAAGCAGACACCACATGTGAGGATGAAGAACACAGCTTTGCCCTTCTGAGGCCGCTGTGAAGCTTCCAACCCCAGCAACCAAGCACCAAAACTGGAGCGAGGGACAAAACCTCAGCCCCTGCTCCAGGCACCATTAATAGCTGCTGCGCAACTTCCCTGGCTCTTGCATCCGGATGAAAAAGCCCAGAGCTGTTTCTAACCCTCACTCACCTGTGTAAATGTTAACGGTTCGTCTCTGGTGACGTAATCTGCGTACTTGCAGGTAAAAACTCCACAGTCGCTTCCATTCAGTTGCTGAGGGATTTCCTAATGAATGCAAGGAAGATGGAGAACTGTCCTCTCTTGGAAAAGAAAGGCTGTTTGGAAGCAGCACGCGCTACCCATCCCAACACCGCGCTAACCAGTCACTCGGGAACCTCCTCACACAATCCGTTTACCGTCCCGCACACAAGGAACAGCCCTGACTGAGCACACATCATCCCTCCCCTCCACTCCTTTTGCTTGGGTGCCACAACCAAAGTTCTTGGCAGGCTGATGCGGGAGAGCAGCCTTCCTCCTGCAAGGCATCTGGAGGTTTGCACAGGGCTGTGGTTCTTACGTTGAGTCTTTAGGCAGTGCTTTTTACCACTAACTCAAAGAATCATAGGATGGTTTGGGTTCATAGAATCATAGAATCGCCTGGTTGGAAAAGACCTTTGAGATTGAGTCCAACCGTACCTGTCCACTACTGAACCAGATCCCTGAGCACCTCATCTACCCGTCGGTTAAACACTTCCAGGGATGGTGACTCCACCATCTCCCTGGGCAGTCTCTGCCAGTGCCCGAGAATCCCTTCGGTGAAGAAATTTTTCCTGATGTCTTGTCTGAACCTCAGGGTTGGACGGGATCTTAAAGCGCATCCAGTTCTAACCCCCTGCCATGGGCAGGGACACCTGCCACTAGACCAGGCCGCTCAAAGTCCCATCCAACCGGGCCTTGAACACCTCCAGGGATGGGGCAGCCACCACTTCTCTGGGCAACCTGTGCCAGGGTCTCCCCACCCTCGTCGTGAAGAATTGCTTCACGATTTCTAATCTAAATCTTCCCCCTTCCAATTTCAAGCCATTCCCCCTCATCCTGTCACTGCAGGCCCTTGTAAAAAGTCCCTCCCCAGCTTCCTTGCGGGCCCCCTTTGGGGAAACATCTGCTCAGCCCTTTGCTTTGTCACGTGCCAGGACTTGTGCTCCAAACAAGAAGAATTATCCCAAATTCAAAGCCTGTGGTCTCCGACAGCAGCAAAACAGAGTCTTACGTTCGTCCTGCAAAATGGAGGCCAAGTCAGATTCCCCCTAATGTGGCAGACTGATTAAAAAAAAGCAGTATGCAGCCAGCAAGGACAGGTCATGGTTAAAGAATTCATCCCAGCACAGTTAAGATCAGGTTGGATGGAGCTTTGAGCACCCTGATCCAGCGGGAGGTGTCCCTGCCCATGGCAGCGGGGGGTGGAACTGCATGGGCTTTAAGGTCCCTTCCAACCCAAACCATTCTATGGTTCTATGGTTTCCTGGTCCACTTGCAGCCTAAGGTGGCACCATAAGATCACAAGATGCTTACGGCTTTTTTCTAAAAGCTCGGACTTGTTAGAAAGCGTCACGACTTTCATAAGACAAGGAGCTCTTAGAGGTCACATTTCAGATCCAAGTAGTGCTCACGTACGTGTGATTTCATGCTGTGAAGTATCCACTCAGAACAATCCAGCTGCAGTTTTCTTTTTGCCTGGCTTTCTTCTTGCAGGTATTTGCTGTTGAAAACAAACCAAAAATGACTCTTTGCCTCCAAAATGTAGGCCAACAAAAAAAGAGCTGCTGAATCATGGGATGATAGAATCACTTGGTTGGAAAGGATCTTTGAGATCATTGAGTCCAACCGTACCTGTCCACTACTAAACCAGATCCCTGAGCAACTCATCTACCCCTCTGTTAAACCCCTCCAGGGATACCAGGGAGCTGAATGGCCAGCAAAGTGTCAGAGCAGTTGATTTAAGGCATTTGGAGGAAAAATCCAAATCTTAAATCGATAAACACAGCGAGAGGCTGTGAGCTAATGGGAACTGGTCAGGAATGAGACAAGCAGTTCCAAGAGAGGCTTCCACAAAAGCATAAGCTCGCTCCTTCCTGCCCAGTTGTGTTGATGCCTACCAGGGTGGAGGGGATGGCGAGATACAAGATAAGTAGCCAATGTCGCTCGACTTGCAGCAGGCAAGTCAAAGATTTCTGCTTCGTTATCTAAAAGAAACTCAGAAACTTGCAGTTGTGTTCCAGGGACAAATTCCAAAAGCCGCTTCATGATTCACAACGTAAAAGCAGTGACAGCTCGCTTACTTACAGCAAAGTTTCACAGATGTCGCTCCCATCTTCTCCAGTGGAGTCAAAGTGTGTGATGGTCTTCTTTCTGATGTCTATGACCTGTGATTACAAGGTGACTCTCAGACAAAGCACAACCTTCTGCTGCACACGCACCAAAATCTACATGGCTTTTTCTTGCCAGTTTTGTCTCTGCATCCACTTCCAAATGAAAAGTCAGTTTGGCTTACCGCCAGAGTCCAATGCTCTCCCACGTTAAGGGGCACTAAGATGATGTCCTTCTTAAAGAGATCCACCTTGCTGGTCCATTGTTCGACCTCTTGGTAACCCCCGGAAGTTAGTACGGGGTAAAAGAAAACATTAAAAGCATGGACTGCAGGATATCCTTCCTTCCTGCTTCTTTCCTCCAGAAGATACATGTAGAAATCAATGATCTGTACCATAAAGAGTAAACTTGAGATGTAAAATAAGACACTAGCTTACCAAAAGAACAATACAGCAACGTGAGGGCCATGGAGATGATCCGAAGGCTGGAGCACCTCCCATATGAGGCCAGGCTGAGGGAGCTGGGCTTGTTCAGCCGGGAGAAGAGAAGGCTCTGGGAAGACCTTAGAGCAGCCTCTCAGTACTTAAAGGGGCTACAGAAAAGCTGCGGAGGGGCTCTTGATCAGGGAGTGCAGCGACAGGATGAGGGGGAACGTTTTTCAGCTGACAGAGGGGAGACTGAGATGAGATCTTAGGAAGAAATGTTTTCCTGTGAGGGTGGGGAGACCCTGGCACAGGTTGCCCAGAGAAGTCCTGGCTGCCCCATCCCTGGAGGTGTTCAAAGCCATGCTGGATGGGGCTTGGGGCAACCGCATCCAGGGGCAGCTGTCCCTGCCCATGGCAGGGGGTTGGAACTGGATGGGCTTTAAGATCCCCTCCAACTTAAAACATCCCATCATTCTCTGATTGATTCAGCGATGTCTTTGTTGGCCATCCTTAAACACGCAGCCGAGAGAGCTCCAGTCTCTGCTGTCAGCTTTTGTTCTGAGAATTCTCTACCTGGTTCCTTCCGCAGTTTGGTAAGAACACCCCCCACCTGCTCCACCAACCCAGACTAACTCCTGGAAGCTGCATAATACAAGAAGCAAAGGAACTTCCAGAAACGCTGCACCCTTAAGTACATAAAATGAGAACTGTACAGAAATTTCCAGGCTCTGCAGTGGGGGTCATCAAATAACTTGGAAAAGACTTCCTGCCAAATGAGGATATCACTGTGCTGCAGCCACTCTTACCTGATCATTGAGCCAGCCACAGTCCTGCAGCGTGTGGATGTCACTACGAGTGACGTTCATTTGGAAGGCACTGCTCATGACCTCGTTGGCGTCGCCTTCGGCAAGTGCAGCAAAGATCTCTCTCTCCATGTCCTGAAACAAACAATTAAATGGGGAAGGACTCATTAAACAGAGTACTGAGCACGCTAACGAGCTTTCAACTGCAACAAGGCCTGTACGTTAAGCTCAGGTGCCAGGTTTTTTGCTAAGTTAGTAATAGCACTTTTGGGTTAGTTCAGCATCCCAACTGTGAACTTCACAGTCCAGGTCTGCTTCAGTTTGTTTTCACAAAGGGAGCTCATATGGAGTATGTGGACACCAAACACAGGAAAGCAGCTGAAAAAGGGACAGAAGTAGAGCAAACCCCTTTCCCGTGTGATGCTGCAGCCCTCGCCACACTGAGGGTTAAGTAAGGGAAACGGAGGCAGCTACACTGGAGCCAGGCAACCAGGAGTGCAGGCTGTGCATCCAACTGCCTGTAAGACGGATGTTTCCATCTAGGTCTGCTTAAGGAACGCAAACAAACCACTAGGCCTCTTCGTGTAAAATACTCTGACCTGCAACAGCGTCTCCTCCTTGGTTGAATCTGGGCTAGCAAATGAACACCACCACCTGGTTTTCCTTGGGCTGAGCATCACTCTGCAAGCTTTGTCAAGCCTGGGAAAGGAAGTGCCCTTGGAAAGGACAAGTTAGCCCTTGCCTCTCTCCTCAACGGGCAAAAACCGAGGTGCTCAATTAGGTCAGCACGACTGCAGCTCCGAAGAATAAAAGCAGCCAAAATTCAGGCGAGCGGGGGAACCTGAATTCCCACTCCCTCTTGAATAGTGTAACTAAATTAAGTCCTGCGACCACTGCGATGCCCAGTTCGCACACATGGCTCTGTGGGACCTCGAGGAACCCACGCAGGGCTCTGCAGGACCCTGAGGAACCCACACAAGATGCTCAGGTACCCCCCAAGCAATGCAGTGCTGGGGATCAGCTACTGTACCTCTGTGAGTGGAGGAAAGTTGTCTACTATTTTGCCTCCTCTGGGCAGTTTGTTTGCTTCCACACCAAGGGCCGGCGATTTTCTGGGCAGAACGTATGATGGACCTGATTGGCATAGCTCATCGCCTGAGACTTCAGCTCCATTCTGTTTCTGTTAGGCAAAAGGACACTAAGTTAGCAAGGAAACACAGATTCTTGTGAGATGATAGCGCAGAAAACCTTGCTGATTTCTAAAACGGGAAGGGTTTTGTACACATCCAGACAGCCAATTGTAAAGTTACTTTTTATTGCTGAGCGCGTTCCAACTGTGCAGTGCTGCACTCCAAGCTAAGTGGAGGCAGGAGAGGCAGAAAGTCAGTTTGGCATTAAGAACCCCAGCAGAGCCTCTGCATGTGGGTATCAAGTTGAGATTGAGATCAATTACTCTGATTTCCATGATTAGAATTATATTTGCCACCTCAGACCTGAGCAGAGATGAGAGTCAGTACACCTGCTTTCATAAAGCAAGACAGGACTAAAGGTACTACAGCCCAGCTTTGCAGGCCAACTGGGTCTGTGCGAAAGACTTGGAAGCTACACCCAACCCTGGAAAGGGGAAGAAGACAAACAGCATAGCCTAACGTGCTCAGAATAGTCCAGAAACTGATGGCAGCAAGAAACCCTCTTTGACAGCGTTACTCAAACAACACTCCTGCTTTCCCTGGGCAATACACCACTCGCTCAGCAACATATGTCAGTGAGGAGGGCAAGCATTTCTGATCACAAATAGCTGTATTTACTTAGAAAGTGAACTTACCCCTGCAATGGCTTGTTTCACTGGTCCTCCTTCCTCATTAGTGTTTGCAGTTGGTGTGGAGCACCTGCGAGGAGAGGGAGAGAGAAAGAGAGAGAAGAGTGAGCTGTCAGTCCTTACAGACCCATGGAATTCTTGAGAATTCCCCTACAGGGTAGGAGACTCCCACAAAGCCAAATGACACAGGAACAATGATTACAAGAGACTCTACCTGACCACATCACAGATCAGAGGCACCTGTGGGCTGGAAACATCTTCATGTTTGAAACCTGCACAGAAAAGCAGACATATGAGAACAAGAAGTCAGCTTTCAATTCCCACCAGCTGTGCTTAGCACTCGGTTTCTGGGTGATAAATACAAAAAAGCTTAAAATGATGACTGCAAGGTTAGGAAGTTCGCACTCTGGCAGTGTGAACTCTGAATATCACGTGCAAGCGTAGGACAGCTGAAGCAGGGCATTTATTAAGTTCTAAATCCTAGGCAGCATGTGGTTTTTGCAGATGCAGATGCTCCTCCAGGCTCAGAAGAATAGCCTGTCATTTTCCACAGCAAAACAAGCTTTCCCCACATTCTAGCACCTGCTCAGAAACCCTTTCAAACCCCATGTGATTGCACAGTAAAGGCACAGATATGTACAAAGAACTAGTGGTGAAAAAGTATTTAAATAATGAGCAGGCTGAAGAAAGGACTGGGGCAATATTAAAAGTATACACACGAAGGCTGAAGGGAGGCCTTACAGTGGTCGACAAGTACCTGAAGGGGGCTGGAAGAAAGCTGGGGAGAGAATTTTTACAGGGGCTTCTAATGATAGGCTGAGGGGCAACGGCTTTAAATTGGAAGAGGGAAGATTCAGATGAGACATTAGGAAGAAATTCTTCACGATGAGGGTGGGGAGACCCTGGCACAAGTTGCCCAGGGGTGGAGCTGCACACCACGCAAGGCAGAGTGAAAAAGAAACGAGTTAATACCGCGGGGTCAGCCTTACCCAACTCCACTCTCTCCTCGTCTTGCACAGAAATTCTGCGTCTTTTACGTGGAGGTTCGTAAGAAGCAGGCTCAGCCTGAAACAAAACCAAAAAAGGTCCCAACACCAGTACAACCTGAAAGTGAATCCAAGCAAACAAACTCCCAGGAATCTGGTCAGCTCTGTCATCTCTCGGGAACAGGATTTGCTGGTTCAGGCTGTAGCAGAATCCAAATCTTTGCAAGGTCTCTGACAGGTACACTTTGTGGTTTAATACTGGCTCTCATACGTGCAGCGATTAAAACAGATTTTCTATGAATAAGAGTTAATGACTCTCTCGGAAACAAACAATTACCAAATGACACTTTCTTAGTCCTCTTACGGGGCAACAAGAAAAGTAACGCTACATCTTTGAACCAGACTAGGAAGCCAAGCAATTCATGACTCATTTTTACAGAGCCAAAGTGCTACTGGACGCCTCTCCCAGACTGGTGGGTAGCAACCCGGCAGAGAGCTGCTTCTCCAGCGGAAGGATCCATTTTTTCTCGTACTGTAATGTATTTTAATTCCTTATCTACCAGCTGCAAGTGCTAGAGGAGAGCAGGCAAACCCCGCACACAAGAGCTGCCTGCTACGAGTGGGAAAGAAGAATGTACAGCTCTACAGGCTCAGAGCAGGCCCAGCTTCGCAAGGCATTTGGCAAAGCTGCTTCCTTTTTCATCTCGCACAGGTTCTGCCTACATTCAAAATCCTTGCTCACCTCTGCTGCAGACTCGTTGATGAGAGCAGCACTGCTGACTGAAGCCTTCTGCCTTTCACGTTTTGCCTTGACAGGCAATTTCCTCACAGGAAAACGCTCTCCTGCTTTCTCTTCACGCTCAGAGAGAGCGTCATCTAAAAACAAAAGCAGGCAATGTAAGAACACAATTTTAAAAGGGGTATGGGATTTCTATTTGCATTGAAGTCCATCTCCTTATCCCACCTAACACAGCATAACCCATTGCAAGTTACATGCCCTTCCACAACAGCAATTGGTACTGATATAAGAAAGCTGGGGAGGGGCTTTTTCTCGGGGAGTGCAGGATAGGATGAAGGGGAACAACTTTAAGCTGAAAGAGGGGAGATTGAGATGAGAACTTAGGAAGAAACGTTTTCCTGCAATGGTGGGGCGACCCTGGCACAAGTTGCCCAGGGGTGGAGCTGCACACCACGCAAGGCAGAGTGAAAAAGAAACGAGTTAATACCGCGGGGTCAGCCTTACCCAACTCCACTCTCTCCTCGTCTTGCACAGAAATTCTGCGTCTTTTACGTGGAGGTTCGTAAGAAGTAGGCTCAGCCTGAAACAAAACCAAAAAAGGTCCCAACACCAGTACAACCTGAAAGTGAATCCAAGCAAACAAACTCCCAGGAATCTGGTCAGCTCTGTCATCTCTCGGGAACAGGATTTGCTGGTTCAGGCTGTAGCAGAATCCAAATCTTTGCAAGGTCTCTGACAGGTACACTTTGTGGTTTAATACTGGCTCTCATACGTGCAGCGATTAAAACAGATTTTCTATGAATAAGAGTTAATGACTCTCTCGGAAACAAACAATTACCAAATGACACTTTCTTAGTCCTCTTACGGGGCAACAAGACAAGTAACGCTACATCTTTGAACCAGACTAGGAAGCCAAGCAATTCATGACTCATTTTTACAGAGCCAAAGTGCTACTGGACGCCTCTCCCAGACTGGTGGGTAGCAACCCGGCAGAGAGCTGCTTCTCCAGCGGAAGGATCCATTTTTTCTCGTACTGTAATGTATTTTAATTCCTTATCTACCAGCTGCAAGTGCTAGAGGAGAGCAGGCAAACCCCGCACACAAGAGCTGCCTGCTACGAGTGGGAAAGAAGAATGTACAGCTCTACAGGCTCAGAGCAGGCCCAGCTTCGCAAGGCATTTGGCAAAGCTGCTTCCTTTTTCATCTCGCACAGGTTCTGCCTACATTCAAAATCCTTGCTCACCTCTGCTGCAGACTCGTTGATGAGAGCAGCACTGCTGACTGAAGCCTTCTGCCTTTCACGTTTTGCCTTGACAGGCAATTTCCTCACAGGAAAACGCTCTCCTGCTTTCTCTTCACGCTCAGAGAGAGCGTCATCTAAAAACAAAAGCAGGCAATGTAAGAACACAATTTTAAAAGGGGTATGGGATTTCTATTTGCATTGAAGTCCATCTCCTTATCCCACCTAACACAGCATAACCCATTGCAAGTTACATGCCCTTCCACAACAGCAATTGGTACTGATATAAGAAAGCTGGGGAGGGGCTTTTTCTCGGGGAGTGCAGGATAGGATGAAGGGGAACAACTTTAAGCTGAAAGAGGGGAGATTGAGATGAGAACTTAGGAAGAAACGTTTTCCTGCAATGGTGGGGCGACCCTGGCACAAGTTGCCCAGGGGTGGAGCTGCACACCACGCAAGGCAGAGTGAAAAAGAAACGAGTTAATACCGCGGGGTCAGCCTTACCCAACTCCACTCTCTCCTCGTCTTGCACAGAAATTCTGCGTCTTTTACGTGGAGGTTCGTAAGAAGTAGGCTCAGCCTGAAACAAAACCAAAAAAGGTCCCAACACCAGTACAACCTGAAAGTGAATCCAAGCAAACAAACTCCCAGGAATCTGGTCAGCTCTGTCATCTCTCGGGAACAGGATTTGCTGGTTCAGGCTGTAGCAGAATCCAAATCTTTGCAAGGTCTCTGACAGGTACACTTTGTGGTTTAATACTGGCTCTCATACATGCAGCGATTAAAACAGATTTTCTATGAATAAGAGTTAATGACTCTCTCGGAAACAAACAATTACCAAATGACACTTTCTTAGTCCTCTTACGGGGCAACAAGACAAGTAACGCTACATCTTTGAACCAGACTAGGAAGCCAAGCAATTCATGACTCATTTTTACAGAGCCAAAGTGCTACTGGACGCCTCTCCCAGACTGGTGGGTAGCAACCCGGCAGAGAGCTGCTTCTCCAGCGGAAGGATCCATTTTTTCTCGTACTGTAATGTATTTTAATTCCTTATCTACCAGCTGCAAGTGCTAGAGGAGAGCAGGCAAACCCCGCACACAAGAGCTGCCTGCTACGAGTGGGAAAGAAGAATGTACAGCTCTACAGGCTCAGAGCAGGCCCAGCTTCGCAAGGCATTTGGCAAAGCTGCTTCCTTTTTCATCTCGCACAGGTTCTGCCTACATTCAAAATCCTTGCTCACCTCTGCTGCAGACTCGTTGATGAGAGCAGCACTGCTGACTGAAGCCTTCTGCCTTTCACGTTTTGCCTTGACAGGCAATTTCCTCACAGGAAAACGCTCTCCTGCTTTCTCTTCACGCTCAGAGAGAGCGTCATCTAAAAACAAAAGCAGGCAATGTAAGAACACAATTTTAAAAGGGGTATGGGATTTCTATTTGCATTGAAGTCCATCTCCTAATCCCACCTAACACAGCATAACCCATTGCAAGTTACATGCCCTTCCACAACAACAATTGGTGCTGATATAAGATGGGAAGGGGCTCTTTCTCGGGGAGCGGCAGGCATAGGATGAAGGGGAACAATTTTAAGCTGAAAGAGGGGAGATTGAGATGAGATCTTAGAAAGAAATGTTTTCCTGAGAGGATGGGGTGACCCTGGCACAAGTCATGCATGCCCCATCTCTGGAGGTGTTCAAGGCCGGGTTGGATGGGGCTTTGAGCACCCCCATCCAGTGGGAGGTGTCTCTGCCTGTGGCACGGGGGTTGGAATGGGCTATGCAGGTGGCCATAAGGAAAAAATGCCTTGAAAAGCTGCTGTTTCAGTAAGAACACTGAAGTACAAAAGCCAGAGTTCCCTAAGGCACACGAAACCTAAGGAAAACCAGACACATTAAATCTTTGTGTACTGTGCAATACCTGTTTTTGCCTTCTTTGCTGGAGGCTTGTCAGGATCGTCTACCGGATCGCTGAGGACAGAACAGAGTTTCACAACTGCAGGTAAGCTTCTAACAGGCTGACAGCCCTTCTCAGCACCCACATTTCCAAAGCCAGGTTCCGTATCCCCAAGCTCTCCCCCTCTGCGCACCCCTGGGATCATCCCAGATACACCTGCCCTCAGGGAGCCTCTGCCATCCACACCTCTTGCTCACAGAGAGACAGTTACCCCACTACAGCGTATCAGGCCTCTTTTTCTCATTCTGGTAACGCTTCCTCATGTTTTACGTTTGCTCCTACCACCAAATAACTGCTGAGGTTAATATGGGAAGCTTTCCTCTTCCCTCAAGGAAAGTTTTTCAGCTTTCTGCCGGGGGAAAACCTCAAGTGGCAGAAATCACCGCCCCCCGTGGTTTAGGTTTTCTGGCACACACTCCCAAAGGGGAGCTGGGAACACCTCTGCCATTTCACCACCCATCTGGAAAACTTAAGTGTCAGCAGGACAGCTTCTGAGGCCACCTAAGGCAGTCTCATTGGTATTTCATCCTAATTGCTGCTTCGCCTGTCATTCTCTAGGATCTCTTAGCAAAGCCCAGGATCTCCTGACCATGACGTGACAGCCTGCAGCATCTCTGAGGAGACCTTTCTGGGGCCTTTCAGTAATTAAAGGGGGCTTATAAGAAAGATGGGGGAAAACTTTTTAGCAGAGCCTGTAGCAACAGGACAAGGGGTGATGGTTTTTAACTAAAAGAGGAGAAGTTTAGCTACTAGGAAGAAATTTTTTTACACGGAAGCTGGTGGGGCACTGACACAGGTTGCCCAGAGAAGTTGTGGCTGCCCCATCCCTGGAGGTATTCAAGGCCAGGTTGGATGGGGTTTTGAGCTCCCTGATCCAGTGGGAGGTGTCCCTGCTCCCTGCAGGGGGATTCGACTGCATGACCTTCATCCTTCCTCCTCTTTTCCACTCTTTCCTCCTCCTCTCCCTCCTTATTCCTCCTCCTTTCCTTCCTCCCCTCCCCTCCTCTCTTCCTCTTCCTCTCCTCTCTTCACCTCTCCTCTCCTTTTCCTCTCCTCCCTTCCCTCTCTCCTCCCATCGCTCTTCCCCTCCTGCCATGCGAGCTCCGTTTGGGTTCAGCAGTCACCGCGCTGCTCAACCGGCCGGGCTCTCCCTGCCCTTACCCGGCGCTCCTCGCCGCCCGCCGCTTTCCGCGCACCATCCTGCCTTGCCACCACAGCGTCTGGCCGTTGTGAGGCTGCGGGGTAACGGGTACCCCTGCACCTCAACATTCCGAGTGCTCCCTTGGCAACGGCCGAGTCCACTCTGCCCTCGCCCCCCCCCGCCCCGCGCTGCCCCACAGCCCCTGCCTGGGACAGAAAACTTTTTGGGCGCGGGGGGCGGGGGGGGGAGAAGGCACTGGGGGGGAGGAGTGGGGGGAGCGGCACTGGCGAGGGGGGACACATCCCGCCGGCTTCTCCTGCCTGGGGACCTCCTCGTTAATTTAGGGGCTTATCTAGCGGAGCGCTGCGGGGGTTTGAACGGGGAGTGTGGCTGAGCCCCGGGCACAAAGGGTGATGGGGTGAAGGACGCGGGCAGGGATGCGGGCAGGGTTGCAGGCAGGGACGCAGGCAGGGATGCGGGATGCAGGCAGAGATGTGGGCAGGGTGCAGGCAAGGTGCAAGGTGTAGGGAAGACAGCGGAGCAGAGGCAGGTTTGCAGCTTGCAGGCAGGGACGTGGGCTGGGTGCAAGGGGGTGTGCAGGCTGCGAGGTGCAGGTAGGGATGCGGGCAGGGATGCGGGCAGGGATGCGGGGTGCAGGTAAGGATGCAGGATGCAGTCGGCGGTGCAGGCAGGGATACGGGCAAGGTGCGGGATGGCAGGCAGAGGGCACAGAAGCCCCGCGCACAGCTGCAGCCGCTCCCCATCCCTGTCCGTCTGTCCGAGCTACATCCCGCTCGGGAGGGGGCGCCGGGCATCTCTCCGCATCCCAGGGTGGGGAGACGCGAGGTTTGCTCGGGACGGCTCTGCGGGGCCGGGACCCACCTGCGCCTCCTGCTGTTCCTGCCCACAGCTGAACCTGCGGAGGGGGAGCAGCAGCGCTGAGCCCACTGGACACACCGTGGGATGGGAACAGGGCAGCGGGGCTGGCGAAGGGGCTGGAGCCCAGGCGTTCTCGGGGCGGCTGAGGGACCTGGCACTGTTTAGCCTGGAGAAGAGGAGGCTGAGGAAAGACCTCATCGCTCTCTGCCGGCTCCCGGAAAGGAGGTTGTGGTGAGGTGGATGCTGGTCTCTTCTCCCAGGGAACAAGTGACAGGATAAGGTGAAATGGCCTCAAGTTGCTCCAGGGCAGGTTTACATTGGATGTTGGGAAAAATTTATTTCCTGACAGAATGGTGAAACACTGGCAGAGGCTGCCCAGGGCAGTGGTGGAGTCTCCATCCCTGGAGGAGTTCAAACAGTGCGTAGAGGTGGCACTTTGGGACATGGTTTGGCAGGCCCAGCGGGCTTGGGCTGATGGTTGGACTGCATGAGCTGAGAGCTCTTTTCCAGCCTCAATGATTCTGTGATTCTGTGACTCCCACGATCTCTAAACCATCAATAATTTCATGTCGCCAAATCTGAGCAATCTTTCTTCTTGGAACTGGGGCTCGTGTTGTTCTTTACATTAAATGTTGTTCTCTTTTGGGGTTTGTTTTTTTGTTTGTTTGTTTTCTCACGCCTATATAGCAAAAAAATCACCTTTTTCCCTAAAGGAAAAGACAGCAATAGCTGATGTGCGAGGGGCTATGTCCTAACTCCTGGTGTGTCCATGCAGTGCAGTTTTGCAGCAGTTACAGTCCTCACTCCCCCTAATTTATGCATCTCATGGTTAACTTCATGACTTACTTCCTGGCTGTGCCTTTCAGCTTCTTGCTCAGGCCATTGATGTGTAAGGACTCAAAATTATGGCATTTGATGTGCGTAAATCCAGAATCTTGTTACTGGACATTGACATTACTTGTGTCTCATCCCTGATTCAGCACTGAATACAGAAACTCAGAATCTCAGCTCCTTAACTGTGCGCTACCCACGGTCTCCGCCTTTAGAGCAGCTTCAGTGCGAAAGCAATGTTGTTCACATACCTGGATGCTGAAGCAGCAGGCTTCAAATTAGTGGGATAACAAATTATGCCACTGAAAAATTCATTTGGGGGCCAGAGGAACGATTTGTCATTTTAGACATACATAGAATTTTAGGCACCTACCGAATTTTAGGCATATAAAGCATAATATGCTTAATCTATCATTAAAACATCTTTACTTTACGTGGGGTTAGGATGGTGCCCAGTTGGCAAGGCACTCTACCAAAGAGATGTTCACCAATGAAGATGTTCCCCCCACCGCTCTATCACCAAGAGGGGCCGGGTTAGTTCAGCAGCTACGATCACCACTCTGGGCATTGTGGCCCACAAAAGCTGCCACTGCTTTCACTCCCTGCCCACAAACACGGGCTTGGACATGTGGGCCCAGAGCTCTCTATACTGAGAGGCCCAAAACAAAGTCAGATCTCCCGTTACAGTCCTACTGGGACCGTGCCTGCTCATCTGGCAACTGAACACCACCCCAAGTGCCCCTTCAGGACATCGTCACAATCGCTGAGATGCTTTTGGGCTCCCATAGTTCATCCCGGCTCGCGTCTCCTTCCTCGTAGGTCACATGTGAGCCGAAACCCACACTCATACACCACACTTTTGGGAATTAAACCCCATCCCTCTGCATCGTTACCAAGCAAAGTCTCATGCCAACAAGGCTTTTTAGGTAACTCAAATTATGCTGTTATTTTTAGACTCACCTTGCTAATCTCTGCCTCGTGTTCCTGCCTCAGTTCCCCTGGCTTGCTCAGCTGGTGCCGTGGAGCGTGGACACAGACTAAACGAGGGGAAGGGGAAAAAGAAGTGAGGAACAATGCAAGATCATGACAGTCAACAGCAAAAGACTTTCACAACCGATGACTCCCATGTCCTGTCACAGGGATGATTTGACGCAAAACAAGTTCTATGGAAAGGAACCTGCTTCGTGTTACAAAGGAACAACATTTAAAAGCACTGTTTGACAGGGCGGCCGCAACAGTCACTGTTTTCCACGCACTGCATATAAAGCAAATGTGTTTGCTGACCATAACCTACATCTTTTGCTTTCTGCAGCTGAAATGACTTCATAACACTGTAATCAGAACAACATCACAGAGCCAAGCTGCCACGGAGCCTCCCCAACGGAGCACACAGCATAATAACCCCCAAATCCTTCTTCAAGGAATGAATCCAATTTCACTCCCTTTACTCTGACACCACAATTGTAGGCTCAGAGATTCCTTCAGAGACTGAAGCCCTGGAATTTCTAACCAAACTAATTAACTGCACCTAAGAGTTGACAAAACGTTAACCGTTTCACTTACGTGAAAAGGATAAACACGCACACAGGCACATTCTCCACTTACACACTGGGCAGCTGAAGCCATACCAGCAACAAATGATCACCTGTGCAGGGACAGGCGGCCCAACAGCACACTTGGAGCAGAAGCCAGGGACTAAGATTCACTTAAGTGGTCAGACAACGCGACCTGCGCTCTGCACTACAAACGAATGAGGAACAGACAGCCCTTCCTCTGCCTGCCAAGCCCCAACACTGCTTCTTCCAGCAGTAACACAGCCTGTCTAGAATCCAAGAATCATGGAACTGCTTGGGTTGTAAGGGACCGTAAAGCCCACCCAGTTCCAACCCACTGTCATGGGCAGGGACACCCTCTACCGGGTCAGGTTGCTCAAAGTCTCATCCAACCTGGCCTTGAACACCCCCAGGGATGGGGCTGCCACCACTTCCCTGGGCAACCTGTGCCACGGCCTCACCACCCAAACGCAGTTACTTATTTGACAACATCCAAAGTCCACCAACCGTAACTGCTTTGGTAACGCAGAGACATCGCAGGACAAGTGACGTCTCACTTACTTTCCTCGTCCAAATCCTGCCCATTAATCCTACGCTTGCACTCCTCCCGGTAATTCTGCATCTTTTCCCAGAGGTCCCAGGTGACGAGAGTATTTCTGCAGGCATCGTATCGTGCCCAAGAGGAGACTTGACACCGACAAAATGGGCAACAAAGACTGGTGTTTTCAACGGTCAGCTGCAAACAGGAACTACAGAGGCTATGGTTGCAAGGCAGTGTCACGGGCTCCACACAGATCTCCATGCAGATTTGGCAGAGGCAGTCAGACAAGGAAAGCGGAGCCTCCGATTTCTTTGCCATGCTGACTCGAGGCAGGGGAGCGAGATCAGCACAACGCTAGTACCTGAAAGCAAAAAGAAACATCTATTTTACTTCCCAAAAAGAATATAAAAGAAACTAGAAACTGCTCGGGCTTCCAGCTGCTTTACGAAGGCGCCAGTGGATTACAGAAGCCTGCTGACGTGATTACTTTTGCTCGCAATCCAAGAGACTCTCAACTTTCAGAGGAAGACACAGGCCTTTTTGAAAGTCACAGAGAAAGTGTAAGAGCTTCTCCTGCTGCAGCTTCCTGTGAGGTGCAACAGGTAGTAAGGAGAGGGAGGAGAGAAAGTGGGAGTTCTTCCAGCACTGACTCCCTGCTAGTAACCATCCACACTCAGTCTGGTGGATCCATCAGCACCGTGACCTTAATCTCCCTTTTCTCAATTGTTTCAGGACATGTGCGTCCTCCAAAAGCTGCTTCTGGAACAGACCTTGTTCCAGAACGCTCTGAAGGAGAAATACAACGTCCTGTGTTCAGTTCTGGAGTCCTTAGCACAGGAAGGACATGGAGCTGCTGCAGTGAGTCCAGAGGAGGCCACAGAGATGATCTGAGGGCTGGAGCACCTCCCGTATGAGGACAAGCTGAGAGAGTTGGGCTTGTTCAGCCGGGAGAAGAGAAGGCTGCACGGAGACCTTAGAGCAGCCTCCCTGTACTGAAAGGGGCTCCAGGAAAAGTGGGGAGGGGCTCTTGATCAGGGAGTGCAGAGACAGTACAAGGGAGAACAGTTTTCAGCTGAAAGATGGGAGATTGAGACGAGATCCTACGGAGAAATGTTTTCCTGTGAGGGTGGGGAGGCCTTGGCCCAGGCTGCACAGAGAAGTGGTGGCTGCCCCATCCCTGGAGGTGTTCAAGGCCAGGCTGGATGGGGCTTCGAGCACCCTGATCCAGTGGGAGGCGGCCCTGCCCATGGCAGGGGGTTGGAACTGGATGGGCTTTGAGGTCCCTTCCAACCTAAACCATTCCAAGACTCTATGATCCCTTGACGCCACAGGAACAGAGCCTCTTCCTCACCCATTTGCTTAAGCTGGGAATAAAAACCCAAACCCTTCTCATGAGCACAATCCAAGCACCCACCGATACGTCCAGGCCTCAGCATCTTCGCTCACGGCTTCAAGCGGCGGGGATCACCCGGCCCTGCTGCCACCTCACAGGATTTTCCCGCTTGGCCCAGAAACCCTGCGGAAGAGAAAATGAAAATATAAAAGCGACAGACAGAAGAAAAAAAAAAAAAGAGTAAGACCACAGTTTTTTAAATTACAGGAGCGTAACAAAATTCTTACACGCTCAGGAGGGTGGCGGGGGGTCCTGCTGGGAGCAGCACACAAGGACCCCCGGGCTGGGTTTGGGTTTACTGACCAAAGCAAGCCTTTTTTTCCTGGAAAAGCAGCTGGAGAAGGCGGAGCCATAGGCCTCACCGGTACTAGCGCAAGAGCCGAGGGGAAGGGGCTGGGATTCCCCCCTCTCCACCTCCAATCCCCGGTACCGTGGGGAACGGTTCACGGGCACCATCCCCGAGCGGGCCGAAACCCCGGCTCCCACAACGGCCGCCGCGGAGCTCCACCTCCTCCTCTTCCTAGGGCTCCTCCTCTTCCTGCTGCTCCTCCGGCGCGTTCGCCGCCTCCTCGTCCAGCTTCTCCGTCTCCGGCGGTAGCGAGAATGCCGGCAAATGAACTCTCTCAGGCTTCTTTTGGAGTTTTAGAAAGCAGCAGCCTTTATTCAACGCTGGGCGCATTAGGGAATGATTCCATCAATCCTGCGTAACGAGACGAGAGCTGGAACAGAAGATATTTCCCGCTTAGGAGCGTGTGTAAATTTTCCCAGCAGTCTCATGCATGTTCTGTTACTTTCCAAGGAGTAATTTTTAATGTTGCTATGGACTTCACGACAGCCAAATCTCTGCTCATTGGAGCTTTGGAGCCCGCTCTGTCTGACCTTGGGTTTGAGACTGGGAAGGGCTGCGAACGGGTGATTAGAGAAGGAAACACATCCTGCTCAGCACAGACCACACTGAACACAAGGCATTGTCATTTCTCTTTGAACAGTGTCTGGGAAAGCACTGTTAAAAACAGACGCGCTACCAAGACACCGTGCTGTGAGAGGGACATTCTGACTGACTTTCAAAAAATACAGTTACTCAGATGAAACTTAAAACTGTTTTAGCTGCAATCAAAATATTCCATTCCAGCCCTGGGTTTACTGGTGCCAAAATGGGGCTCCCCTGCCCTTGTTTAATGGGAGAGGGCCAGGGCAGTGAGCGGTGCTTATCCTTCATGGACTGGGACCACAGTGCACAAATGGGCTCCACGTCCCCGCTGTGTTGGAGACAACGTGGCTGCTTTCAAGCCACCTAAGTACTCCACAGGCTGCATGGTTGGTTTGATTTTCCAAAGATGCTGCTATCAAGGTGTCACCAAAAATCAGGAATTAAATAAAAAAGGCTTTAATCCCAATTTCTATATTAAGAACTCAGCATTCTTTTATTGATGCACAGGGACTCGGTCCAAGCCATTTGTGCATACTGAACCTCTCAGCCGGCTCCTCTCTTACTACAGGAGAACAGGTCTATTCATTAGCATTCCCATTCATTAGCCACCCCTCCCATCTGCTCCCCTCTCAGCCTGCACCCGCGGCCATGGGCCCTCCCGACTCCTCTCTTCCTCCAGCGCCTGGGCCTGCAGCTCCAACTTCCCTGCCAGCTTCCGCAGGCTGGAGCGGAGGGCGACGAAGCGAGCGGCCACACTCTGCAGCTGGGCATCCACTCTGCGGGGTGGAAAGCGAGGGTGTTCCGTCAGGACACAGGGCCCTCTGCCAGGCCCTCTGCCAGGACAGCGAGGGCCACTCCCGTTCGTGCTGTGAGCAGTTCCACACCCTGCCCTGAGCCT
Organism: Dromococcyx pavoninus; assembly: GCA_033558185.1. Lineage (NCBI taxonomy): Eukaryota > Metazoa > Chordata > Aves > Cuculiformes > Neomorphidae > Dromococcyx > Dromococcyx pavoninus. The sequence goes on from JAUMJL010001799.1 coordinate 26,340, forward strand.
CCTCCCAAGCTGTGTGGCAATTCTTGTCTTTTTGGCTCTGCCCTGGTGCAAGGGCCTCAGTGCTTGTAAATCCATACACAGCTTTTGTGTTTAGATGTATCTGCAGGTCTCAAGCTTTGGCATCAACAGCAGTGGCACTGGGGTTTTCTCTAATAACGTTTTGAGGTGATTTGTGTTTTTTACTTCTAGTGTCACGAGCACAGGCTGAGAGAGTTGGAGCTGTTCAGCGTGGAGAAGCGGAAGCTCCAGGGAGACCTTAGTACAGGCTCCCAGGAATGCTGGGGAGGGGCTCTTGGTCAGGGAGTGCAGGGACAGAATGAGGGGGATCGATTTTCAGCTGAAAGAGAGGAGGTTGAGGGAGAAATGGAGACTAGGGAGAAATGTTTTCCTGTGAGGCTGGTGAGGCCCTGTCACAGGTTGCCCAGGGAAGTGGTGGCTGCGCCCTCGCTGGAGGTGTTCCAAGGCCAGGCTGGATGGGGCTTTGAGCAGCCTGATGCAATGGGAGGTGTCCCTGCCCATGGCAAGGTGTTTAAGGTGCCTTCTGTCCCAAACCATCCTGAGATTCCATGATTCCATAACATCTGCCCACTGGCGCTCAATACCATTTCCACGGTGCCTTTAACAGTAGGATATGAAAATTGGTACATGAAGGCCCACCGAGAGGGAACACTGCCTTGCCTGTCTGTAACGGTGGAGAACTTGAGTCCCGTTTCTCACTCTTCCTGAAGAGAGAGCTCATGCCTTACGTACCACCCACCATTGCTGTCTGCCCTGCTGGTTACACCATCCCCCAGCGCACACGCTGGGCACTGCAGCTGCACGCGGGCACGGGTGCCAGCAGGGGCGGCTCAGCCTGTGTCAATTTACAGAAGCCAATGAACCTGTCGATCAAGCGTCCCCTGCCAATAGCCAGCTCTGAAAAGGGAAGGTCAATCAGCGTCACCTCCGTCCCTGTTCCTCAGCGACATTTTCTTTCTTTAAACTTATAAGAAAAGTCCGTTATTGGGGTTTTTTTGCTAACAATAACCGGCTTTTGCCCACCTTTAAAGCCGTCAGACCCGGTGGCATTTCCCCAAATCCAGAGGTTCATCCCACATCTCTCATTTAGGAGAGGACGGTAGCAGAGTGTAAACCCAGCTTCCCAACCCAGCAAGGCTTCACGCAGCGACGAGCACCTTTCCTGATGGAGCGGTTGTTGCAAACCCTCGGATTCGTGGTCTGCAGGCTGGCCCGAACAGCGTTCATGCAGCGGTGCCACTTGTGGCTCCATGCCGAGGCTTTTTATAGACCCCGTATCCAAATATAGGCCATGGGTGCAAGCACATGGTCATGGACGCTTTGCATATGGATCCTCGCTGCTGGACCGCTGCCGCGGACCCACTGATCCACAGTCTGCATAGATAAGGCCAAGGGCAAGGTCCTGCGCTAGTGTAGGGCAATCCCAAGCACAAATCAAGGCTGGGTGGAGAATGGATTGCGAGCAGCCCTGAGGAGAAGGACTTGGGGTACTGGGGGATGAGAAGCTCAACATGAGCCAGCAAAGTGTGCTCACAGCCCAGAAAGCCAACCGTGTTGTGGGCTGCATCCAAAGCAGTGGGACCAGCAGGGTGAGGGAAAGGATTCTGCCCCTCTGCTCTGGTCTGTGAGACCCTACCTGGAGCCCCATGTCCGGTTCCGGAGTCTTCAGCACAGGAAGGACATGGAGCTATTGGAGCAAGTCCAGAGGAGGCCACAGAGATGATCCGAGGGCTGGAGCATCTCCCATATGAGGACAGGCTGAGAGAGTTGGGCTTGTTCAGCCTGGAGAAGAGAAGGCTGCACGGAGACCTGAGCAGCATCCAGTACTGGAAGAGGCTCCAGGAAGGCTAGGGAGGGGCTCTTGATCAAGGGAGTGCAGGGATAGGATGAGGGGGAACGGTTTTCAGCTGGAAGAGGGGAGAGTGAGATGAGGTCTTGGGGAGAAATGTTGTTCCTCTGAGGGTGGCGAGGGAGTGGCACAGGTTTCCCAGGCAAGTTTTGGCTGCACCCTCCCAGGAAGTATTCAGGGCCAGGTTGGATGGGGCTTTGAGTAACCTGATCCAGGGGGAGGTGTCCCTGCCATGGCAGGGGGGTTGGAACTGGATGGGCTTTAAGTTCCCTTCTGACTCAAACCATTCTGTGATTCCATAGCATCTGCCATCACCCCCGAAAGGCCATTCCCTGAGGAGAAGCAAGGCCCAGAGCCTTCACACAAGTGTTCAGCCAAAGCACGAGAGGTGAGGTGGGTTCTCCCCCTGGGGCTCTCTCAAAGCCCCTTGTAGTGGGCCATGATCTGGCAGGCAGAGGGGGGATCACTGCTACACAGCCGATTGTGTAGAATCATGGAATCATCAAGGTTGCAAAAGACCTCTCAGCTCATGCAGTCCAACCGTCAGCCCAACCCCACTGTGCCTGCTAAACCGTGGCCCAAACTGCCACTTCTACACATTTTTTGAACCCCTCCAGGGGTGGAGACTCCACCACTGCCCCGGGCAGCCTGTGCCAGGGCTTCACCACTCTGTCAGCGGAGACATTTTTCCCAATAGCCAATCTAAACCTCCCCTGGCGCAACTTGAGGCCATTTCCTCTCGTCCTGTCACTTGTCACTTGGGAGAAGAGACCAGCACCCACCTCACCATAACCTCCTTTCTGGGAGCTGCAGAGAGCGAGGAAGTCTCCCCTCAGCCTCCTTTTCTTCAGGCTAAACGGCCCCAGCTCCCTCAGCCGCTCCCAGAACCCCTGGGCTCCAGCCCTTTCCCCAGCACCGTTCTCCTTCTGATGAGGCGTCCCAGCCCCTCAATGTCCTTCTCTACCGAGAGGCCCAAAACAAAGACGCATCTCCCGTTTCAGTCCTACTGGGACTGTGCCTGCTCATCTGACAGCTGAACACCACCACAAGTGCCCCTTCAGGACATCGTCACAATCGCTGAGACGCTTTTGGGCTCCCATAGTTCATCCCGGCTCGCGTCTCCTTCCTCGTAGGTCACACGTGAGCCGAAACCCACACTCATACAACACACTTTTGGGAATTAAACCCCATCCCTCTGCATCGTTACCAAGCAAAGTCTCATGCCAACGAGGCTTTTTATATAATTTAAATTTTTACTCTAATAGAAAAATAAATACTTCTCTTTTCCCCGGAGACAGCAAAACAACCCCAAACCAACCAACCAAACCCCAACTACGTGGGCTTCACCTATGGATTTGGTACAAATCAAAAGGTGGCAAAAGTCTTCTTTCTAAGGTCATCACAAATCCAGTTTTTAGGAATCAAGCAGATAGCAGCCATTCCAGAAACAGTCGGCAACTCTCCTCGAGGGTCTCAGCACAGAGGCCAAGTGAGTTCAGCTAAAGGAGGTGTTGCCACAACCACTGGTGAGTCCCGTTTGGTTGTAAGATGGCCACATGTGTCGCGAGGTACGCCTGTGCATCTTCTCAGTGATGGAGGTTTCCAGCGCTGGCTCTTAACCGTCACAGCCATCCTTCTGCTTGCACATCGGGTGGTATCAGCTAACGTCAAAGAGTCACTGCCTCCAAAACTGGGAAACCCTCCCCGCCCTGAACCACTACTTCATCGCCTAAAGAGAACAATTTGTGTGCCTGCTGCCTTCCCAAATAAAGCATTAGAAAATAACTACACCCTGAATCAGTCACCCCGAGGTGATCACAGTGTTGCTTTAATAGTGCATCTCTCACAGCAGCTGCTGATGGATTATTTCCCACACCATCCTCCTGCGAAAATAGGGCATCGTACCCTGAAAAGAAAAGAAGAATCCATTGAATACGGAGTTGCAGCAGAAAATCTGCACAAACATCCAGTTAATTCTTTAATAGGAAGTTCCTTGGAAGAGCTGTCAGCCCTTGCCCCGTGGGTGCGACATGGATTCACTCGCACAGCTCCTCAGAGGGCGACGTGGCAGCCCAGCAACACTGGATTTACCTGATGACACAAGAAAAGACCTGGAAAATAACCAGTGTCTTAACTGTTCAGAGAAGGAAACCCACTTCTCCCAGAAGAAACAAAGGCCAGGTGTCCCAAACCCACTGGCTGTGGCATCTCGCAGACTGAAGTAGGAAGCAGACACCACATGTGAGGATGAAGAACACAGCTTTGCCCTTCTGAGGCCGCTGTGAAGCTTCCAACCCCAGCAACCAAGCACCAAAACTGGAGCGAGGGACAAAACCTCAGCCCCTGCTCCAGGCACCATTAATAGCTGCTGCGCAACTTCCCTGGCTCTTGCATCCGGATGAAAAAGCCCAGAGCTGTTTCTAACCCTCACTCACCTGTGTAAATGTTAACGGTTCGTCTCTGGTGACGTAATCTGCGTACTTGCAGGTAAAAACTCCACAGTCGCTTCCATTCAGTTGCTGAGGGATTTCCTAATGAATGCAAGGAAGATGGAGAACTGTCCTCTCTTGGAAAAGAAAGGCTGTTTGGAAGCAGCACGCGCTACCCATCCCAACACCGCGCTAACCAGTCACTCGGGAACCTCCTCACACAATCCGTTTACCGTCCCGCACACAAGGAACAGCCCTGACTGAGCACACATCATCCCTCCCCTCCACTCCCTTTGCTTGGGTGCCACAACCAAAGTTCTTGGCAGGCTGATGCGGGAGAGCAGCCTTCCTCCTGCAAGGCATCTGGAGGTTTGCACAGGGCTGTGGTTCTTACGTTGAGTCTTTAGGCAGTGCTTTTTACCACTAACTCAAAGAATCATAGGATGGTTTGGGTTCATAGAATCATAGAATCGCCTGGTTGGAAAAGACCTTTGAGATTGAGTCCAACCGTACCTGTCCACTACTGAACCAGATCCCTGAGCACCTCATCTACCCGTCGGTTAAACACTTCCAGGGATGGTGACTCCACCATCTCCCTGGGCAGTCTCTGCCAGTGCCCGAGAATCCCTTCGGTGAAGAAATTTTTCCTGATGTCTTGTCTGAACCTCAGGGTTGGACGGGATCTTAAAGCGCATCCAGTTCTAACCCCCTGCCATGGGCAGGGACACCTGCCACTAGACCAGGCCGCTCAAGGTCCCATCCAACCGGGCCTTGAACACCTCCAGGGATGGGGCAGCCACCACTTCTCTGGGCAACCTGTGCCAGGGTCTCCCCACCCTCGTCGTGAAGAATTGCTTCACGATTTCTAATCTAAATCTTCCCCCTTCCAATTTCAAGCCATTCCCCCTCATCCTGTCACTGCAGGCCCTTGTAAAAAGTCCCTTCCCAGCTTCCTTGCGGGCCCCCTTTGGGGAAACATCTGCTCAGCCCTTTGCTTTGTCACGTGCCAGGACTTGTGCTCCAAACAAGAAGAATTATCCCAAATTCAAAGCCTGTGGTCTCCGACAGCAGCAAAACAGAGTCTTACGTTCGTCCTGCAAAATGGAGGCCAAGTCAGATTCCCCCTAAGGTGGCAGACTGATTAAAAAAAAGCAGTATGCAGCCAGCAAGGACAGGTCATGGTTAAAGAATTCATCCCAGCACAGTTAAGATCAGGTTGGATGGAGCTTTGAGCACCCTGATCCAGCGGGAGGTGTCCCTGCCCATGGCAGCGGGGGGTGGAACTGCATGTGCTTTAAGGTCCCTTCCAACCCAAACCATTCTATGGTTCTATGGTTTCCTGGTCCACTTGCAGCCTAAGGTGGCACCATAAGATCACAAGATGCTTACGGCTTTTTTCTAAAAGCTCGGACTTGTTAGAAAGCGTCACGACTTTCATAAGACAAGGAGCTCTTAGAGGTCACATTTCAGATCCAAGTAGTGCTCACGTACGTGTGATTTCATGCTGTGAAGTATCCACTCAGAACAATCCAGCTGCAGTTTTCTTTTTGCCTGGCTTTCTTCTTGCAGGTATTTGCTGTTGAAAACAAACCAAAAATGACTCTTTGCCTCCAAAATGTAGGCCAACAAAAAAAGAGCTGCTGAATCATGGGATGATAGAATCACTTGGTTGGAAAGGATCTTTGAGATCATTGAGTCCAACCGTACCTGTCCACTACTAAACCAGATCCCTGAGCAACTCATCTACCCCTCTGTTAAACCCCTCCAGGGATACCAGGGAGCTGAATGGCCAGCAAAGTGTCAGAGCAGTTGATTTAAGGCATTTGGAGGAAAAATCCAAATCTTAAATCGATAAACACAGCGAGAGGCTGTGAGCTAATGGGAACTGGTCAGGAATGAGACAAGCAGTTCCAAGAGAGGCTTCCACAAAAGCATAAGCTCGCTCCTTCCTGCCCAGTTGTGTTGATGCCTACCAGGGTGGAGGGGATGGCGAGATACAAGATAAGTAGCCAATGTCGCTCGACTTGCAGCAGGCAAGTCAAAGATTTCTGCTTCGTTATCTAAAAGAAACTCAGAAACTTGCAGTTGTGTTCCAGGGACAAATTCCAAAAGCCGCTTCATGATTCACAACGTAAAAGCAGTGACAGCTCGCTTACTTACAGCAAAGTTTCACAGATGTCGCTCCCATCTTCTCCAGTGGAGTCAAAGTGTGTGATGGTCTTCTTTCTGATGTCTATGACCTGTGATTACAAGGTGACTCTCAGACAAAGCACAACCTTCTGCTGCACACGCACCAAAATCTACATGGCTTTTTCTTGCCAGTTTTGTCTCTGCATCCACTTCCAAATGAAAAGTCAGTTTGGCTTACCGCCAGAGTCCAATGCTCTCCCACGTTAAGGGGCACTAAGATGATGTCCTTCTTAAAGAGATCCACCTTGCTGGTCCATTGTTCGACCTCTTGGTAACCCCCGGAAGTTAGTACGGGGTAAAAGAAAACATTAAAAGCATGGACTGCAGGATATCCTTCCTTCCTGCTTCTTTCCTCCAGAAGATACATGTAGAAATCAATGATCTGTACCATAAAGAGTAAACTTGAGATGTAAAATAAGACACTAGCTTACCAAAAGAACAATACAGCAACGTGAGGGCCATGGAGATGATCCGAAGGCTGGAGCACCTCCCATATGAGGCCAGGCTGAGGGAGCTGGGCTTGTTCAGCCGGGAGAAGAGAAGGCTCTGGGAAGACCTTGGAGCAGCCTCTCAGTACTTAAAGGGGCTACAGAAAAGCTGCGGAGGGGCTCTTGATCAGGGAGTGCAGCGACAGGATGAGGGGGAACGTTTTTCAGCTGACAGAGGGGAGACTGAGATGAGATCTTAGGAAGAAATGTTTTCCTGTGAGGGTGGGGAGACCCTGGCACAGGTTGCCCAGAGAAGTCCTGGCTGCCCCATCCCTGGAGGTGTTCAAAGCCATGCTGGATGGGGCTTGGGGCAACCGCATCCAGGGGCAGCTGTCCCTGCCCATGGCAGGGGGTTGGAACTGGATGGGCTTTAAGATCCCCTCCAACTTAAAACATCCCATCATTCTCTGATTGATTCAGCGATGTCTTTGTTGGCCATCCTTAAACACGCAGCCGAGAGAGCTCCAGTCTCTGCTGTCAGCTTTTGTTCTGAGAATTCTCTACCTGGTTCCTTCCGCAGTTTGGTAAGAACACCCCCCACCTGCTCCACCAACCCAGACTAACTCCTGGAAGCTGCATAATACAAGAAGCAAAGGAACTTCCAGAAACGCTGCACCCTTAAGTACATAAAATGAGAACTGTACAGAAATTTCCAGGCTCTGCAGTGGGGGTCATCAAATAACTTGGAAAAGACTTCCTGCCAAATGAGGATATCACTGTGCTGCAGCCACTCTTACCTGATCATTGAGCCAGCCACAGTCCTGCAGCGTGTGGATGTCACTACGAGTGACGTTCATTTGGAAGGCACTGCTCATGACCTCGTTGGCGTCGCCTTCGGCAAGTGCAGCAAAGATCTCTCTCTCCATGTCCTGAAACAAACAATTAAATGGGGAAGGACTCATTAAACAGAGTACTGAGCACGCTAACGAGCTTTCAACTGCAACAAGGCCTGTACGTTAAGCTCAGGTGCCAGGTTTTTTGCTAAGTTAGTAATAGCACTTTTGGGTTAGTTCAGCATCCCAACTGTGAACTTCACAGTCCAGGTCTGCTTCAGTTTGTTTTCACAAAGGGAGCTCATATGGAGTATGTGGACACCAAACACAGGAAAGCAGCTGAAAAAGGGACAGAAGTAGAGCAAACCCCTTTCCCGTGTGATGCTGCAGCCCTCGCCACACTGAGGGTTAAGTAAGGGAAACGGAGGCAGCTACACTGGAGCCAGGCAACCAGGAGTGCAGGCTGTGCATCCAACTGCCTGTAAGACGGATGTTTCCATCTAGGTCTGCTTAAGGAACGCAAACAAACCACTAGGCCTCTTCGTGTAAAATACTCTGACCTGCAACAGCGTCTCCTCCTTGGTTGAATCTGGGCTAGCAAATGAACACCACCACCTGGTTTTCCTTGGGCTGAGCATCACTCTGCAAGCTTTGTCAAGCCTGGGAAAGGAAGTGCCCTTGGAAAGGACAAGTTAGCCCTTGCCTCTCTCCTCAACGGGCAAAAACCGAGGTGCTCAATTAGGTCAGCACGACTGCAGCTCCGAAGAATAAAAGCAGCCAAAATTCAGGCGAGCGGGGGAACCTGAATTCCCACTCCCTCTTGAATAGTGTAACTAAATTAAGTCCTGCGACCACTGCGATGCCCAGTTCGCACACATGGCTCTGTGGGACCTCGAGGAACCCACGCAGGGCTCTGCAGGACCCTGAGGAACCCACACAAGATGCTCAGGTACCCCCCAAGCAATGCAGTGCTGGGGATCAGCTACTGTACCTCTGTGAGTGGAGGAAAGTTGTCTACTATTTTGCCTCCTCTGGGCAGTTTGTTTGCTTCCACACCAAGGGCCGGCGATTTTCTGGGCAGAACGTATGATGGACCTGATTGGCATAGCTCATCGCCTGAGACTTCAGCTCCATTCTGTTTCTGTTAGGCAAAAGGACACTAAGTTAGCAAGGAAACACAGATTCTTGTGAGATGATAGCGCAGAAAACCTTGCTGATTTCTAAAACGGGAAGGGTTTTGTACACATCCAGACAGCCAATTGTAAAGTTACTTTTTATTGCTGAGCGCGTTCCAACTGTGCAGTGCTGCACTCCAAGCTAAGTGGAGGCAGGAGAGGCAGAAAGTCAGTTTGGCATTAAGAACCCCAGCAGAGCCTCTGCATGTGGGTATCAAGTTGAGATTGAGATCAATTACTCTGATTTCCATGATTAGAATTATATTTGCCACCTCAGACCTGAGCAGAGATGAGAGTCAGTACACCTGCTTTCATAAAGCAAGACAGGACTAAAGGTACTACAGCCCAGCTTTGCAGGCCAACTGGGTCTGTGCGAAAGACTTGGAAGCTACACCCAACCCTGGAAAGGGGAAGAAGACAAACAGCATAGCCTAACGTGCTCAGAATAGTCCAGAAACTGATGGCAGCAAGAAACCCTCTTTGACAGCGTTACTCAAACAACACTCCTGCTTTCCCTGGGCAATACACCACTCGCTCAGCAACATATGTCGGTGAGGAGGGCAAGCATTTCTGATCACAAATAGCTGTATTTACTTAGAAAGTGAACTTACCCCTGCAATGGCTTGTTTCACTGGTCCTCCTTCCTCATTAGTGTTTGCAGTTGGTGTGGAGCACCTGCGAGGAGAGGGAGAGAGAAAGAGAGAGAAGAGTGAGCTGTCAGTCCTTACAGACCCATGGAATTCTTGAGAATTCCCCTACAGGGTAGGAGACTCCCACAAAGCCAAATGACACAGGAACAATGATTACAAGAGACTCTACCTGACCACATCACGGATCAGAGGCACCTGTGGGCTGGAAACATCTTCACGTTTGAAACCTGCACAGAAAAGCAGACATATGAGAACAAGAAGTCAGCTTTCAATTCCCACCAGCTGTGCTTAGCACTCGGTTTCTGGGTGATAAATACAAAAAAGCTTAAAATGATGACTGCAAGGTTAGGAAGTTCGCACTCTGGCAGTGTGAACTCTGAATATCACGTGCAAGCGTAGGACAGCTGAAGCAGGGCATTTATTAAGTTCTAAATCCTAGGCAGCATGTGGTTTTTGCAGATGCAGATGCTCCTCCAGGCTCAGAAGAATAGCCTGTCATTTTCCACAGCAAAACAAGCTTTCCCCACATTCTAGCACCTGCTCAGAAACCCTTTCAAACCCCATGTGATTGCACAGTAAAGGCACAGATATGTACAAAGAACTAGTGGTGAAAAAGTATTTAAATAATGAGCAGGCTGAAGAAAGGACTGGGGCAATATTAAAAGTATACACACGAAGGCTGAAGGGAGGCCTTACAGTGGTCGACAAGTACCTGAAGGGGGCTGGAAGAAAGCTGGGGAGAGAATTTTTACAGGGGCTTCTAATGATAGGCTGAGGGGCAACGGCTTTAAATTGGAAGAGGGAAGATTCAGATGAGACATTAGGAAGAAATTCTTCACAATGAGGGTGGGGAGACCCTGGCACAGGTTGCCCAGGGGTGGAGCTGCACACCACGCAAGGCAGAGTGAAAAAGAAACGAGTTAATACCGCGGGGTCAGCCTTACCCAACTCCACTCTCTCCTCGTCTTGCACAGAAATTCTGCGTCTTTTACGTGGAGGTTCGTAAGAAGCAGGCTCAGCCTGAAACAAAACCAAAAAAGGTCCCAACACCAGTACAACCTGAAAGTGAATCCAAGCAAAAAAACTCCCAGGAATCTGGTCAGCTCTGTCATCTCTCGGGAACAGGATTTGCTGGTTCAGGCTGTAGCAGAATCCAAATCTTTGCAAGGTCTCTGACAGGTACACTTTGTGGTTTAATACTGGCTCTCATACGTGCAGCGATTAAAACAGATTTTCTATGAATAAGAGTTAATGACTCTCTCGGAAACAAACAATTACCAAATGACACTTTCTTAGTCCTCTTACGGGGCAACAAGAAAAGTAACGCTACATCTTTGAACCAGACTAGGAAGCCAAGCAATTCATGACTCATTTTTACAGAGCCAAAGTGCTACTGGACGCCTCTCCCAGACTGGTGGGTAGCAACCCAGCAGAGAGCTGCTTCTCCAGCGGAAGGATCCATTTTTTCTCATACTGTAATGTATTTTAATTCCTTATCTACCAGCTGCAAGTGCTAGAGGAGAGCAGGCAAACCCCGCACACAAGAGCTGCCTGCTACGAGTGGGAAAGAAGAATGTACAGCTCTACAGGCTCAGAGCAGGCCCAGCTTCGCAAGGCATTTGGCAAAGCTGCTTCCTTTTTCATCTCGCACAGGTTCTGCCTACATTCAAAATCCTTGCTCACCTCTGCTGCAGACTCGTTGATGAGAGCAGCACTGCTGACTGAAGCCTTCTGCCTTTCACGTTTTGCCTTGACAGGCAATTTCCTCACAGGAAAACGCTCTCCTGCTTTCTCTTCACGCTCAGAGAGAGCGTCATCTAAAAACAAAAGCAGGCAATGTAAGAACACAATTTTAAAAGGGGTATGGGATTTCTATTTGCATTGAAGTCCATCTCCTTATCCCACCTAACACAGCATAACCCATTGCAAGTTACATGCCCTTCCACAACAGCAATTGGTACTGATATAAGAAAGCTGGGGAGGGGCTTTTTCTCGGGGAGTGCAGGATAGGATGAAGGGGAACAACTTTAAGCTGAAAGAGGGGAGATTGAGATGAGAACTTAGGAAGAAACGTTTTCCTGCAATGGTGGGGCGACCCTGGCACAAGTTGCCCAGGGGTGGAGCTGCACACCACGCAAGGCAGAGTGAAAAAGAAACGAGTTAATACCGCGGGGTCAGCCTTACCCAACTCCACTCTCTCCTCGTCTTGCACAGAAATTCTGCGTCTTTTACGTGGAGGTTCGTAAGAAGTAGGCTCAGCCTGAAACAAAACCAAAAAAGGTCCCAACACCAGTACAACCTGAAAGTGAATCCAAGCAAACAAACTCCCAGGAATCTGGTCAGCTCTGTCATCTCTCGGGAACAGGATTTGCTGGTTCAGGCTGTAGCAGAATCCAAATCTTTGCAAGGTCTCTGACAGGTACACTTTGTGGTTTAATACTGGCTCTCATACGTGCAGCGATTAAAACAGATTTTCTATGAATAAGAGTTAATGACTCTCTCGGAAACAAACAATTACCAAATGACACTTTCTTAGTCCTCTTACGGGGCAACAAGACAAGTAACGCTACATCTTTGAACCAGACTAGGAAGCCAAGCAATTCATGACTCATTTTTACAGAGCCAAAGTGCTACTGGACGCCTCTCCCAGACTGGTGGGTAGCAACCCAGCAGAGAGCTGCTTCTCCAGCGGAAGGATCCATTTTTTCTCGTACTGTAATGTATTTTAATTCCTTATCTACCAGCTGCAAGTGCTAGAGGAGAGCAGGCAAACCCCGCACACAAGAGCTGCCTGCTACGAGTGGGAAAGAAGAATGTACAGCTCTACAGGCTCAGAGCAGGCCCAGCTTCGCAAGGCATTTGGCAAAGCTGCTTCCTTTTTCATCTCGCACAGGTTCTGCCTACATTCAAAATCCTTGCTCACCTCTGCTGCAGACTCGTTGATGAGAGCAGCACTGCTGACTGAAGCCTTCTGCCTTTCACGTTTTGCCTTGACAGGCAATTTCCTCACAGGAAAACGCTCTCCTGCTTTCTCTTCACGCTCAGAGAGAGCGTCATCTAAAAACAAAAGCAGGCAATGTAAGAACACAATTTTAAAAGGGGTATGGGATTTCTATTTGCATTGAAGTCCATCTCCTTATCCCACCTAACACAGCATAACCCATTGCAAGTTACATGCCCTTCCACAACAGCAATTGGTACTGATATAAGAAAGCTGGGGAGGGGCTTTTTCTCGGGGAGTGCAGGATAGGATGAAGGGGAACAACTTTAAGCTGAAAGAGGGGAGATTGAGATGAGAACTTAGGAAGAAACGTTTTCCTGCAATGGTGGGGCGACCCTGGCACAAGTTGCCCAGGGGTGGAGCTGCACACCACGCAAGGCAGAGTGAAAAAGAAACGAGTTAATACCGCGGGGTCAGCCTTACCCAACTCCACTCTCTCCTCGTCTTGCACAGAAATTCTGCGTCTTTTACGTGGAGGTTCGTAAGAAGTAGGCTCAGCCTGAAACAAAACCAAAAAAGGTCCCAACACCAGTACAACCTGAAAGTGAATCCAAGCAAACAAACTCCCAGGAATCTGGTCAGCTCTGTCATCTCTCGGGAACAGGATTTGCTGGTTCAGGCTGTAGCAGAATCCAAATCTTTGCAAGGTCTCTGACAGGTACACTTTGTGGTTTAATACTGGCTCTCATACGTGCAGCGATTAAAACAGATTTTCTATGAATAAGAGTTAATGACTCTCTCGGAAACAAACAATTACCAAATGACACTTTCTTAGTCCTCTTACGGGGCAACAAGACAAGTAACGCTACATCTTTGAACCAGACTAGGAAGCCAAGCAATTCATGACTCATTTTTACAGAGCCAAAGTGCTACTGGACGCCTCTCCCAGACTGGTGGGTAGCAACCCGGCAGAGAGCTGCTTCTCCAGCGGAAGGATCCATTTTTTCTCGTACTGTAATGTATTTTAATTCCTTATCTACCAGCTGCAAGTGCTAGAGGAGAGCAGGCAAACCCCGCACACAAGAGCTGCCTGCTACGAGTGGGAAAGAAGAATGTACAGCTCTACAGGCTCAGAGCAGGCCCAGCTTCGCAAGGCATTTGGCAAAGCTGCTTCCTTTTTCATCTCGCACAGGTTCTGCCTACATTCAAAATCCTTGCTCACCTCTGCTGCAGACTCGTTGATGAGAGCAGCACTGCTGACTGAAGCCTTCTGCCTTTCACGTTTTGCCTTGACAGGCAATTTCCTCACAGGAAAACGCTCTCCTGCTTTCTCTTCACGCTCAGAGAGAGCGTCATCTAAAAACAAAAGCAGGCAATGTAAGAACGCAATTTAAAAAGGGGTATGGGATTTCTATTTGCATTGAAGTCCATCTCCTAATCCCACCTAACACAGCATAACCCATTGCAAGTTACATGCCCTTCCACAACAACAATTGGTGCTGATATAAGATGGGAAGGGGCTCTTTCTCGGGGAGCGGCAGGCATAGGATGAAGGGGAACAATTTTAAGCTGAAAGAGGGGAGATTGAGATGAGATCTTAGAAAGAAATGTTTTCCTGAGAGGATGGGGTGACCCTGGCACAAGTCATGCATGCCCCATCTCTGGAGGTGTTCAAGGCCGGGTTGGATGGGGCTTTGAGCACCCCCATCCAGTGGGAGGTGTCTCTGCCTGTGGCACGGGGGTTGGAATGGGCTATGCAGGTGGCCATAAGGAAAAAATGCCTTGAAAAGCTGCTGTTTCAGTAAGAACACTGAAGTACAAAAGCCAGAGTTCCCTAAGGCACACGAAACCTAAGGAAAACCAGACACATTAAATCTTTGTGTACTGTGCAATACCTGTTTTTGCCTTCTTTGCTGGAGGCTTGTCAGGATCGTCTACCGGATCGCTGAGGACAGAACAGAGTTTCACAACTGCAGGTAAGCTTCTAACAGGCTGACAGCCCTTCTCAGCACCCACATTTCCAAAGCCAGGTTCCGTATCCCCAAGCTCTCCCCCTCTGCGCACCCCTGGGATCATCCCAGATACACCTGCCCTCAGGGAGCCTCTGCCATCCACACCTCTTGCTCACAGAGAGACAGTTACCCCACTACAGCGTATCAGGCCTCTTTTTCTCATTCTGGTAACGCTTCCTCATGTTTTACGTTTGCTCCTACCACCAAATAACTGCTGAGGTTAATATGGGAAGCTTTCCTCTTCCCTCAAGGAAAGTTTTTCAGCTTTCTGCCGGGGGAAAACCTCAAGTGGCAGAAATCACCGCCCCCCCGTGGTTTAGGTTTTCTGGCACACACTCCCAAAGGGGAGCTGGGAACACCTCTGCCATTTCACCACCCATCTGGAAAACTTAAGTGTCAGCAGGACAGCTTCTGAGGCCACCTAAGGCAGTCTCATTGGTATTTCATCCTAATTGCTGCTTCGCCTGTCATTCTCTAGGATCTCTTAGCAAAGCCCAGGATCTCCTGACCATGACGTGACAGCCTGCAGCATCTCTGAGGAGACCTTTCTGGGGCCTTTCAGTAATTAAAGGGGGCTTATAAGAAAGATGGGGGAAAACTTTTTAGCAGAGCCTGTAGCAACAGGACAAGGGGTGATGGTTTTTAACTAAAAGAGGAGAAGTTTAGCTACTAGGAAGAAATTTTTTTACACGGAAGCTGGTGGGGCACTGACACAGGTTGCCCAGAGAAGTTGTGGCTGCCCCATCCCTGGAGGTATTCAAGGCCAGGTTGGATGGGGTTTTGAGCTCCCTGATCCAGTGGGAGGTGTCCCTGCTCCCTGCAGGGGGATTCGACTGCATGACCTTCATCCTTCCTCCTCTTTTCCACTCTTTCCTCCTCCTCTCCCTCCTTATTCCTCCTCCTTTCCTTCCTCCCCTCCCCTCCTCTCTTCCTCTTCCTCTCCTCTCTTCACCTCTCCTCTCCTTTTCCTCTCCTCCCTTCCCTCTCTCCTCCCATCGCTCTTCCCCTCCTGCCATGCGAGCTCCGTTTGGGTTCAGCAGTCACCGCGCTGCTCAACCGGCCGGGCTCTCCCTGCCCTTACCCGGCGCTCCTCGCCGCCCGCCGCTTTCCGCGCACCATCCTGCCTTGCCACCACAGCGTCTGGCCGTTGTGAGGCTGCGGGGTAACGGGTACCCCTGCACCTCAACATTCCGAGTGCTCCCTTGGCAACGGCCGAGTCCACTCTGCCCTCGCCCCCCCCCGCCCCGCGCTGCCCCACAGCCCCTGCCTGGGACAGAAAACTTTTTGGGCGCGGGGGGCGGGGGGGGGAGAAGGCACTGGGGGGGAGGAGTGGGGGGAGCGGCACTGGCGAGGGGGGACACATCCCGCCGGCTTCTCCTGCCTGGGGACCTCCTCGTTAATTTAGGGGCTTATCTAGCGGAGCGCTGCGGGGGTTTGAACGGGGAGTGTGGCTGAGCCCCGGGCACAAAGGGTGATGGGGTGAAGGACGCGGGCAGGGATGCGGGCAGGGTTGCAGGCAGGGACGCAGGCAGGGATGCGGGATGCAGGCAGAGATGTGGGCAGGGTGCAGGCAAGGTGCAAGGTGTAAGGAAGACAGCGGAGCAGAGGCAGGTTTGCAGCTTGCAGGCAGGGACGTGGGCTGGGTGCAAGGGGGTGTGCAGGCTGCGAGGTGCAGGTAGGGATGCGGGCAGGGATGCGGGCAGGGATGCGGGGTGCAGGTAAGGATGCAGGATGCAGTCGGCGGTGCAGGCAGGGATACGGGCAAGGTGCGGGATGGCAGGCAGAGGGCACAGAAGCCCCGCGCACAGCTGCAGCCGCTCCCCATCCCTGTCCGTCTGTCCGAGCTACATCCCGCTCGGGAGGGGGCGCCGGGCATCTCTCCGCATCCCAGGGTGGGGAGACGCGAGGTTTGCTCGGGACGGCTCTGCGGGGCCGGGACCCACCTGCGCCTCCTGCTGTTCCTGCCCACAGCTGAACCTGCGGAGGGGGAGCAGCAGCGCTGAGCCCACTGGACACACCGTGGGATGGGAACGGGGCAGCGGGGCTGGCGAAGGGGCTGGAGCCCAGGCGTTCTCGGGGCGGCTGAGGGACCTGGCACTGTTTAGCCTGGAGAAGAGGAGGCTGAGGAAAGACCTCATCGCTCTCTGCCGGCTCCCGGAAAGGAGGTTGTGGTGAGGTGGATGCTGGTCTCTTCTCCCAGGGAACAAGTGACAGGATAAGGTGAAATGGCCTCAAGTTGCTCCAGGGCAGGTTTACATTGGATGTTGGGAAAAATTTATTTCCTGACAGAATGGTGAAACACTGGCAGAGGCTGCCCAGGGCAGTGGTGGAGTCTCCATCCCTGGAGGAGTTCAAACAGTGCGTAGAGGTGGCACTTTGGGACATGGTTTGGCAGGCCCAGCGGGCTTGGGCTGATGGTTGGACTGCATGAGCTGAGAGCTCTTTTCCAGCCTCAATGATTCTGTGATTCTGTGACTCCCACGATCTCTAAACCATCAATAATTTCATGTCGCCAAATCTGAGCAATCTTTCTTCTTGGAACTGGGGCTCGTGTTGTTCTTTACATTAAATGTTGTTCTCTTTTGGGGTTTGTTTTTTTGTTTGTTTGTTTTCTCACGCCTATATAGCAAAAAAATCACCTTTTTCCCTAAAGGAAAAGACAGCAATAGCTGATGTGCGAGGGGCTATGTCCTAACTCCTGGTGTGTCCATGCAGTGCAGTTTTGCAGCAGTTACAGTCCTCACTCCCCCTAATTTATGCATCTCATGGTTAACTTCATGACTTACTTCCTGGCTGTGCCTTTCAGCTTCTTGCTCAGGCCATTGATGTGTAAGGACTCAAAATTATGGCATTTGATGTGCGTAAATCCAGAATCTTGTTACTGGACATTGACATTACTTGTGTCTCATCCCTGATCCAGCACTGAATACAGAAACTCAGAATCTCAGCTCCTTAACTGTGCGCTACCCACGGTCTCCGCCTTTAGAGCAGCTTCAGTGCGAAAGCAATGTTGTTCACATACCTGGATGCTGAAGCAGCAGGCTTCAAATTAGTGGGATAACAAATTATGCCAGTGAAAAATTCATTTGGGGGCCAGAGGAACGATTTGTCATTTTAGACATACATAGAATTTTAGGCACCTACCGAATTTTAGGCATATAAAGCATAATATGCTTAATCTATCATTAAAACATCTTTACTTTACGTGGGGTTAGGATGGTGCCCAGTTGGCAAGGCACTCTACCAAAGAGATGTTCACCAATGAAGATGTTCCCCCCACCGCTCTATCACCAAGAGGGGCCGGGTTAGTTCAGCAGCTACGATCACCACTCTGGGCATTGTGGCCCACAAAAGCTGCCACTGCTTTCACTCCCTGCCCACAAACACGGGCTTGGACATGTGGGCCCAGAGCTCTCTATACTGAGAGGCCCAAAACAAAGTCAGATCTCCCGTTACAGTCCTACTGGGACCGTGCCTGCTCATCTGGCAACTGAACACCACCCCAAGTGCCCCTTCAGGACATCGTCACAATCGCTGAGATGCTTTTGGGCTCCCATAGTTCATCCCGGCTCGCGTCTCCTTCCTCGTAGGTCACATGTGAGCCGAAACCCACACTCATACACCACACTTTTGGGAATTAAACCCCATCCCTCTGCATCGTTACCAAGCAAAGTCTCATGCCAACAAGGCTTTTTAGGTAACTCAAATTATGCTGTTATTTTTAGACTCACCTTGCTAATCTCTGCCTCGTGTTCCTGCCTCAGTTCCCCTGGCTTGCTCAGCTGGTGCCGTGGAGCGTGGACACAGACTAAACGAGGGGAAGGGGAAAAAGAAGTGAGGAACAATGCAAGATCATGACAGTCAACAGCAAAAGACTTTCACAACCGATGACTCCCATGTCCTGTCACAGGGATGATTTGACGCAAAACAAGTTCTATGGAAAGGAACCTGCTTCGTGTTACAAAGGAACAACATTTAAAAGCACTGTTTGACAGGGCGGCCGCAACAGTCACTGTTTTCCACGCACTGCATATAAAGCAAATGTGTTTGCTGACCATAACCTACATCTTTTGCTTTCTGCAGCTGAAATGACTTCATAACACTGTAATCAGAACAACATCACAGAGCCAAGCTGCCACGGAGCCTCCCCAACGGAGCACACAGCATAATAACCCCCAAATCCTTCTTCAAGGAATGAATCCAATTTCACTCCCTTTACTCTGACACCACAATTGTAGGCTCAGAGATTCCTTCAGAGACTGAAGCCCTGGAATTTCTAACCAAACTAATTAACTGCACCTAAGAGTTGACAAAACGTTAACCGTTTCACTTACGTGAAAAGGATAAACACGCACACAGGCACATTCTCCACTTACACACTGGGCAGCTGAAGCCATACCAGCAACAAATGATCACCTGTGCAGGGACAGGCGGCCCAACAGCACACTTGGAGCAGAAGCCAGGGACTAAGATTCACTTAAGTGGTCAGACAACGCGACCTGCGCTCTGCACTACAAACGAATGAGGAACAGACAGCCCTTCCTCTGCCTGCCAAGCCCCAACACTGCTTCTTCCAGCAGTAACACAGCCTGTCTAGAATCCAAGAATCATGGAACTGCTTGGGTTGTAAGGGACCGTAAAGCCCACCCAGTTCCAACCCACTGTCATGGGCAAATCAAGGCTGGGTGGAGAATGGATTGCGAGCAGCCCTGAGGAGAAGGACTTGGGGTACTGGGGGATGAGAAGCTCAACATGAGCCAGCAAAGTGTGCTCACAGCCCAGAAAGCCAACCGTGTTGTGGGCTGCATCCAAAGCAGTGGGACCAGCAGGGTGAGGGAAAGGATTCTGCCCCTCTGCTCTGGTCTGTGAGACCCTACCTGGAGCCCCATGTCCGGTTCCGGAGTCTTCAGCACAGGAAGGACATGGAGCTATTGGAGCAAGTCCAGAGGAGGCCACAGAGATGATCCGAGGGCTGGAGCATCTCCCGTATGAGGACAGGCTGAGAGAGTTGGGCTTGTTCAGCCTGGAGAAGAGAAGGCTGCACGGAGACCTGAGCAGCATCCAGTACTGGAAGAGGCTCCAGGAAGGCTAGGGAGGGGCTCTTGATCAAGGGAGTGCAGGGATAGGATGAGGGGGAACGGTTTTCAGCTGGAAGAGGGGAGAGTGAGATGAGGTCTTGGGGAGAAATGTTGTTCCTCTGAGGGTGGCGAGGGAGTGGCACAGGTTTCCCAGGCAAGTTTTGGCTGCACCCTCCCAGGAAGTATTCAGGGCCAGGTTGGATGGGGCTTTGAGTAACCTGATCCAGGGGGAGGTGTCCCTGCCATGGCAGGGGGGTTGGAACTGGATGGGCTTTAAGTTCCCTTCTGACTCAAACCATTCTGTGATTCCATAGCATCTGCCATCACCCCCGAAAGGCCATTCCCTGAGGAGAAGCAAGGCCCAGAGCCTTCACACAAGTGTTCAGCCAAAGCACGAGAGGTGAGGTGGGTTCTCCCCCTGGGGCTCTCTCAAAGCCCCTTGTAGTGGGCCATGACCTGGCAGGCAGAGGGGGGATCACTGCTACACAGCCGATTGTGTAGAATCATGGAATCATCAAGGTTGCAAAAGACCTCTCAGCTCATGCAGTCCAACCGTCAGCCCAACCCCACTGTGCCTGCTAAACCGTGGCCCAAACTGCCACTTCTACACATTTTTTGAACCCCTCCAGGGGTGGAGACTCCACCACTGCCCCGGGCAGCCTGTGCCAGGGCTTCACCACTCTGTCAGCGGAGACATTTTTCCCAATAGCCAATCTAAACCTCCCCTGGCGCAACTTGAGGCCATTTCCTCTCGTCCTGTCACTTGTCACTTGGGAGAAGAGACCAGCACCCACCTCACCATAACCTCCTTTCTGGGAGCTGCAGAGAGCGAGGAAGTCTCTCCTCAGCCTCCTTTTCTTCAGGCTAAACGGCCCCAGCTCCCTCAGCCGCTCCCAGAACCCCTGGGCTCCAGCCCTTTCCCCAGCACCGTTCTCCTTCTGATGAGGCGTCCCAGCCCCTCAATGTCCTTCTCTACCGAGAGGCCCAAAACAAAGACGCATCTCCCGTTTCAGTCCTACTGGGACTGTGCCTGCTCATCTGGCAGCTGAACACCACCACAAGTGCCCCTTCAGGACATCGTCACAATCGCTGAGACGCTTTTGGGCTCCCATAGTTCATCCCGGCTCGCGTCTCCTTCCTCGTAGGTCACACGTGAGCCGAAACCCACACTCATACAACACACTTTTGGGAATTAAACCCCATCGTCACAATCGCTGAGACGCTTTTGGGCTCCCATAGTTCATCCCGGCTCGCGTCTCCTTCCTCGTAGGTCACACGTGAGCCGAAACCCACACTCATACAACACACTTTTGGGAATTAAACCCCATCCCTCTGCATCGTTACCAAGCAAAGTCTCATACCAACGAGGCTTTTTATATAATTTAAATTTTTACTCTAATAGAAAAATAAATACTTCTCTTTTCCCCGGAGACAGCAAAACAACCCCAAACCAACCAACCAAACCCCAACTACGTGGGCTTCACCTATGGATTTGGTACAAATCAAAAGGTGGCAAAAGTCTTCTTTCTAAGGTCATCACAAATCCAGTTTTTAGGAATCAAGCAGATAGCAGCCATTCCAGAAACAGTCGGCAACTCTCCTCGAGGGTCTCAGCACAGAGGCCAAGTGAGTTCAGCTAAAGGAGGTGTTGCCACAACCACTGGTGAGTCCCGTTTGGTTGTAAGATGGCCACATGTGTCGCGAGGTACGCCTGTGCATCTTCTCAGTGATGGAGGTTTCCAGCGCTGGCTCTTAACCGTCACAGCCATCCTTCTGCTTGCACATCGGGTGGTATCAGCTAACGTCAAAGAGTCACTGCCTCCAAAACTGGGAAACCCTCCCCGCCCTGAACCACTACTTCATCGCCTAAAGAGAACAATTTGTGTGCCTGCTGCCTTCCCAAATAAAGCATTAGAAAATAACTACACCCTGAATCAGTCACCCCGAGGTGATCACAGTGTTGCTTTAATAGTGCATCTCTCACAGCAGCTGCTGATGGATTATTTCCCACACCATCCTCCTGCGAAAATAGGGCATCGTACCCTGAAAAGAAAAGAAGAATCCATTGAATACGGAGTTACAGCAGAAAATCTGCACAAACATCCAGTTAATTCTTTAATAGGAAGTTCCTTGGAAGAGCTGTCAGCCCTTGCCCCGTGGGTGCGACATGGATTCACTCGCACAGCTCCTCAGAGGGCGACGTGGCAGCCCAGCAACACTGGATTTACCTGATGACACAAGAAAAGACCTGGAAAATAACCAGTGTCTTAACTGTTCAGAGAAGGAAACCCACTTCTCCCAGAAGAAACAAAGGCCAGGTGTCCCAAACCCACTGGCTGTGGCATCTCGCAGACTGAAGTAGGAAGCAGACACCACATGTGAGGATGAAGAACACAGCTTTGCCCTTCTGAGGCCGCTGTGAAGCTTCCAACCCCAGCAACCAAGCACCAAAACTGGAGCGAGGGACAAAACCTCAGCCCCTGCTCCAGGCACCATTAATAGCTGCTGCGCAACTTCCCTGGCTCTTGCATCCGGATGAAAAAGCCCAGAGCTGTTTCTAACCCTCACTCACCTGTGTAAATGTTAACGGTTCGTCTCTGGTGACGTAATCTGCGTACTTGCAGGTAAAAACTCCACAGTCGCTTCCATTCAGTTGCTGAGGGATTTCCTAATGAATGCAAGGAAGATGGAGAACTGTCCTCTCTTGGAAAAGAAAGGCTGTTTGGAAGCAGCACGCGCTACCCATCCCAACACCGCGCTAACCAGTCACTCGGGAACCTCCTCACACAATCCGTTTACCGTCCCGCACACAAGGAACAGCCCTGACTGAGCACACATCATCCCTCCCCTCCACTCCCTTTGCTTGGGTGCCACAACCAAAGTTCTTGGCAGGCTGATGCGGGAGAGCAGCCTTCCTCCTGCAAGGCATCTGGAGGTTTGCACAGGGCTGTGGTTCTTACGTTGAGTCTTTAGGCAGTGCTTTTTACCACTAACTCAAAGAATCATAGGATGGTTTGGGTTCATAGAATCATAGAATCGCCTGGTTGGAAAAGACCTTTGAGATTGAGTCCAACCGTACCTGTCCACTACTGAACCAGATCCCTGAGCACCTCATCTACCCGTCGGTTAAACACTTCCAGGGATGGTGACTCCACCATCTCCCTGGGCAGTCTCTGCCAGTGCCCGAGAACCCCTTCGGTGAAGAAATTTTTCCTGATGTCTTGTCTGAACCTCAGGGTTGGAAGGGATCTTAAAGCGCATCCAGTTCTAACCCCCTGCCATGGGCAGGGACACCTGCCACTAGACCAGGCCGCTCAAGGTCCCATCCAACCGGGCCTTGAACACCTCCAGGGATGGGGCAGCCACCACTTCTCTGGGCAACCTGTGCCAGGGTCTCCCCACCCTCGTCGTGAAGAATTGCTTCACGATTTCTAATCTAAATCTTCCCCCTTCCAATTTCAAGCCATTCCCCCTCATCCTGTCACTGCAGGCCCTTGTAAAAAGTCCCTCCCCAGCTTCCTTGCGGGCCCCCTTTGGGGAAACATCTGCTCAGCCCTTTGCTTTGTCACGTGCCAGGACTTGTGCTCCAAACAAGAAGAATTATCCCAAATTCAAAGCCTGTGGTCTCCGACAGCAGCAAAACAGAGTCTTACGTTCGTCCTGCAAAATGGAGGCCAAGTCAGATTCCCCCTAATGTGGCAGACTGATTAAAAAAAAGCAGTATGCAGCCAGCAAGGACAGGTCATGGTTAAAGAATTCATCCCAGCACAGTTAAGATCAGGTTGGATGGAGCTTTGAGCACCCTGATCCAGCGGGAGGTGTCCCTGCCCATGGCAGCGGGGGGTGGAACTGCATGGGCTTTAAGGTCCCTTCCAACCCAAACCATTCTATGGTTCTATGGTTTCCTGGTCCACTTGCAGCCTAAGGTGGCACCATAAGATCACAAGATGCTTACGGCTTTTTTCTAAAAGCTCGGACTTGTTAGAAAGCGTCACGACTTTCATAAGACAAGGAGCTCTTAGAGGTCACATTTCAGATCCAAGTAGTGCTCACGTACGTGTGATTTCATGCTGTGAAGTATCCACTCAGAACAATCCAGCTGCAGTTTTCTTTTTGCCTGGCTTTCTTCTTGCAGGTATTTGCTGTTGAAAACAAACCAAAAATGACTCTTTGCCTCCAAAATGTAGGCCAACAAAAAAAGAGCTGCTGAATCATGGGATGATAGAATCACTTGGTTGGAAAGGATCTTTGAGATCATTGAGTCCAACCGTACCTGTCCACTACTAAACCAGATCCCTGAGCAACTCATCTACCCCTCTGTTAAACCCCTCCAGGGATACCAGGGAGCTGAATGGCCAGCAAAGTGTCAGAGCAGTTGATTTAAGGCATTTGGAGGAAAAATCCAAATCTTAAATCGATAAACACAGCGAGAGGCTGTGAGCTAATGGGAACTGGTCAGGAATGAGACAAGCAGTTCCAAGAGAGGCTTCCACAAAAGCATAAGCTCGCTCCTTCCTGCCCAGTTGTGTTGATGCCTACCAGGGTGGAGGGGATGGCGAGATACAAGATAAGTAGCCAATGTCGCTCGACTTGCAGCAGGCAAGTCAAAGATTTCTGCTTCGTTATCTAAAAGAAACTCAGAAACTTGCAGTTGTGTTCCAGGGACAAATTCCAAAAGCCGCTTCATGATTCACAACGTAAAAGCAGTGACAGCTCGCTTACTTACAGCAAAGTTTCACAGATGTCGCTCCCATCTTCTCCAGTGGAGTCAAAGTGTGTGATGGTCTTCTTTCTGATGTCTATGACCTGTGATTACAAGGTGACTCTCAGACAAAGCACAACCTTCTGCTGCACACGCACCAAAATCTACATGGCTTTTTCTTGCCAGTTTTGTCTCTGCATCCACTTCCAAATGAAAAGTCAGTTTGGCTTACCGCCAGAGTCCAATGCTCTCCCACGTTAAGGGGCACTAAGATGATGTCCTTCTTAAAGAGATCCACCTTGCTGGTCCATTGTTCGACCTCTTGGTAACCCCCGGAAGTTAGTACGGGGTAAAAGAAAACATTAAAAGCATGGACTGCAGGATATCCTTCCTTCCTGCTTCTTTCCTCCAGAAGATACATGTAGAAATCAATGATCTGTACCATAAAGAGTAAACTTGAGATGTAAAATAAGACACTAGCTTACCAAAAGAACAATACAGCAACGTGAGGGCCATGGAGATGATCCGAAGGCTGGAGCACCTCCCATATGAGGCCAGGCTGAGGGAGCTGGGCTTGTTCAGCCGGGAGAAGAGAAGGCTCTGGGAAGACCTTGGAGCAGCCTCTCAGTACTTAAAGGGGCTACAGAAAAGCTGCGGAGGGGCTCTTGATCAGGGAGTGCAGCGACAGGATGAGGGGGAACGTTTTTCAGCTGACAGAGGGGAGACTGAGATGAGATCTTAGGAAGAAATGTTTTCCTGTGAGGGTGGGGAGACCCTGGCACAGGTTGCCCAGAGAAGTCCTGGCTGCCCCATCCCTGGAGGTGTTCAAAGCCATGCTGGATGGGGCTTGGGGCAACCGCATCCAGGGGCAGCTGTCCCTGCCCATGGCAGGGGGTTGGAACTGGATGGGCTTTAAGATCCCCTCCAACTTAAAACATCCCATCATTCTCTGATTGATTCAGCGATGTCTTTGTTGGCCATCCTTAAACACGCAGCCGAGAGAGCTCCAGTCTCTGCTGTCAGCTTTTGTTCTGAGAATTCTCTACCTGGTTCCTTCCGCAGTTTGGTAAGAACACCCCCCACCTGCTCCACCAACCCAGACTAACTCCTGGAAGCTGCATAATACAAGAAGCAAAGGAACTTCCAGAAACGCTGCACCCTTAAGTACATAAAATGAGAACTGTACAGAAATTTCCAGGCTCTGCAGTGGGGGTCATCAAATAACTTGGAAAAGACTTCCTGCCAAATGAGGATATCACTGTGCTGCAGCCACTCTTACCTGATCATTGAGCCAGCCACAGTCCTGCAGCGTGTGGATGTCACTACGAGTGACGTTCATTTGGAAGGCACTGCTCATGACCTCGTTGGCGTCGCCTTCGGCAAGTGCAGCAAAGATCTCTCTCTCCATGTCCTGAAACAAACAATTAAATGGGGAAGGACTCATTAAACAGAGTACTGAGCACGCTAACGAGCTTTCAACTGCAACAAGGCCTGTACGTTAAGCTCAGGTGCCAGGTTTTTTGCTAAGTTAGTAATAGCACTTTTGGGTTAGTTCAGCATCCCAACTGTGAACTTCACAGTCCAGGTCTGCTTCAGTTTGTTTTCACAAAGGGAGCTCATATGGAGTATGTGGACACCAAACACAGGAAAGCAGCTGAAAAAGGGACAGAAGTAGAGCAAACCCCTTTCCCGTGTGATGCTGCAGCCCTCGCCACACTGAGGGTTAAGTAAGGGAAACGGAGGCAGCTACACTGGAGCCAGGCAACCAGGAGTGCAGGCTGTGCATCCAACTGCCTGTAAGACGGATGTTTCCATCTAGGTCTGCTTAAGGAACGCAAACAAACCACTAGGCCTCTTCGTGTAAAATACTCTGACCTGCAACAGCGTCTCCTCCTTGGTTGAATCTGGGCTAGCAAATGAACACCACCACCTGGTTTTCCTTGGGCTGAGCATCACTCTGCAAGCTTTGTCAAGCCTGGGAAAGGAAGTGCCCTTGGAAAGGACAAGTTAGCCCTTGCCTCTCTCCTCAACGGGCAAAAACCGAGGTGCTCAATTAGGTCAGCACGACTGCAGCTCCGAAGAATAAAAGCAGCCAAAATTCAGGCGAGCGGGGGAACCTGAATTCCCACTCCCTCTTGAATAGTGTAACTAAATTAAGTCCTGCGACCACTGCGATGCCCAGTTCGCACACATGGCTCTGTGGGACCTCGAGGAACCCACGCAGGGCTCTGCAGGACCCTGAGGAACCCACACAAGATGCTCAGGTACCCCCCAAGCAATGCAGTGCTGGGGATCAGCTACTGTACCTCTGTGAGTGGAGGAAAGTTGTCTACTATTTTGCCTCCTCTGGGCAGTTTGTTTGCTTCCACACCAAGGGCCGGCGATTTTCTGGGCAGAACGTATGATGGACCTGATTGGCATAGCTCATCGCCTGAGACTTCAGCTCCATTCTGTTTCTGTTAGGCAAAAGGACACTAAGTTAGCAAGGAAACACAGATTCTTGTGAGATGATAGCGCAGAAAACCTTGCTGATTTCTAAAACGGGAAGGGTTTTGTACACATCCAGACAGCCAATTGTAAAGTTACTTTTTATTGCTGAGCGCGTTCCAACTGTGCAGTGCTGCACTCCAAGCTAAGTGGAGGCAGGAGAGGCAGAAAGTCAGTTTGGCATTAAGAACCCCAGCAGAGCCTCTGCATGTGGGTATCAAGTTGAGATTGAGATCAATTACTCTGATTTCCATGATTAGAATTATATTTGCCACCTCAGACCTGAGCAGAGATGAGAGTCAGTACACCTGCTTTCATAAAGCAAGACAGGACTAAAGGTACTACAGCCCAGCTTTGCAGGCCAACTGGGTCTGTGCGAAAGACTTGGAAGCTACACCCAACCCTGGAAAGGGGAAGAAGACAAACAGCATAGCCTAACGTGCTCAGAATAGTCCAGAAACTGATGGCAGCAAGAAACCCTCTTTGACAGCGTTACTCAAACAACACTCCTGCTTTCCCTGGGCAATACACCACTCGCTCAGCAACATATGTCAGTGAGGAGGGCAAGCATTTCTGATCACAAATAGCTGTATTTACTTAGAAAGTGAACTTACCCCTGCAATGGCTTGTTTCACTGGTCCTCCTTCCTCATTAGTGTTTGCAGTTGGTGTGGAGCACCTGCGAGGAGAGGGAGAGAGAAAGAGAGAGAAGAGTGAGCTGTCAGTCCTTACAGACCCATGGAATTCTTGAGAATTCCCCTACAGGGTAGGAGACTCCCACAAAGCCAAATGACACAGGAACAATGATTACAAGAGACTCTACCTGACCACATCACGGATCAGAGGCACCTGTGGGCTGGAAACATCTTCACGTTTGAAACCTGCACAGAAAAGCAGACATATGAGAACAAGAAGTCAGCTTTCAATTCCCACCAGCTGTGCTTAGCACTCGGTTTCTGGGTGATAAATACAAAAAAGCTTAAAATGATGACTGCAAGGTTAGGAAGTTCGCACTCTGGCAGTGTGAACTCTGAATATCACGTGCAAGCGTAGGACAGCTGAAGCAGGGCATTTATTAAGTTCTAAATCCTAGGCAGCATGTGGTTTTTGCAGATGCAGATGCTCCTCCAGGCTCAGAAGAATAGCCTGTCATTTTCCACAGCAAAACAAGCTTTCCCCACATTCTAGCACCTGCTCAGAAACCCTTTCAAACCCCATGTGATTGCACAGTAAAGGCACAGATATGTACAAAGAACTAGTGGTGAAAAAGTATTTAAATAATGAGCAGGCTGAAGAAAGGACTGGGGCAATATTAAAAGTATACACACGAAGGCTGAAGGGAGGCCTTACAGTGGTCGACAAGTACCTGAAGGGGGCTGGAAGAAAGCTGGGGAGAGAATTTTTACAGGGGCTTCTAATGATAGGCTGAGGGGCAACGGCTTTAAATTGGAAGAGGGAAGATTCAGATGAGACATTAGGAAGAAATTCTTCACAATGAGGGTGGGGAGACCCTGGCACAGGTTGCCCAGGGGTGGAGCTGCACACCACGCAAGGCAGAGTGAAAAAGAAACGAGTTAATACCGCGGGGTCAGCCTTACCCAACTCCACTCTCTCCTCGTCTTGCACAGAAATTCTGCGTCTTTTACGTGGAGGTTCGTAAGAAGCAGGCTCAGCCTGAAACAAAACCAAAAAAGGTCCCAACACCAGTACAACCTGAAAGTGAATCCAAGCAAAAAAACTCCCAGGAATCTGGTCAGCTCTGTCATCTCTCGGGAACAGGATTTGCTGGTTCAGGCTGTAGCAGAATCCAAATCTTTGCAAGGTCTCTGACAGGTACACTTTGTGGTTTAATACTGGCTCTCATACGTGCAGCGATTAAAACAGATTTTCTATGAATAAGAGTTAATGACTCTCTCGGAAACAAACAATTACCAAATGACACTTTCTTAGTCCTCTTACGGGGCAACAAGAAAAGTAACGCTACATCTTTGAACCAGACTAGGAAGCCAAGCAATTCATGACTCATTTTTACAGAGCCAAAGTGCTACTGGACGCCTCTCCCAGACTGGTGGGTAGCAACCCAGCAGAGAGCTGCTTCTCCAGCGGAAGGATCCATTTTTTCTCATACTGTAATGTATTTTAATTCCTTATCTACCAGCTGCAAGTGCTAGAGGAGAGCAGGCAAACCCCGCACACAAGAGCTGCCTGCTACGAGTGGGAAAGAAGAATGTACAGCTCTACAGGCTCAGAGCAGGCCCAGCTTCGCAAGGCATTTGGCAAAGCTGCTTCCTTTTTCATCTCGCACAGGTTCTGCCTACATTCAAAATCCTTGCTCACCTCTGCTGCAGACTCGTTGATGAGAGCAGCACTGCTGACTGAAGCCTTCTGCCTTTCACGTTTTGCCTTGACAAGCAATTTCCTCACAGGAAAACGCTCTCCTGCTTTCTCTTCACGCTCAGAGAGAGCGTCATCTAAAAACAAAAGCAGGCAATGTAAGAACACAATTTTAAAAGGGGTATGGGATTTCTATTTGCATTGAAGTCCATCTCCTTATCCCACCTAACACAGCATAACCCATTGCAAGTTACATGCCCTTCCACAACAGCAATTGGTACTGATATAAGAAAGCTGGGGAGGGGCTTTTTCTCGGGGAGTGCAGGATAGGATGAAGGGGAACAACTTTAAGCTGAAAGAGGGGAGATTGAGATGAGAACTTAGGAAGAAACGTTTTCCTGCAATGGTGGGGCGACCCTGGCACAAGTTGCCCAGGGGTGGAGCTGCACACCACGCAAGGCAGAGTGAAAAAGAAACGAGTTAATACCGCGGGGTCAGCCTTACCCAACTCCACTCTCTCCTCGTCTTGCACAGAAATTCTGCGTCTTTTACGTGGAGGTTCGTAAGAAGTAGGCTCAGCCTGAAACAAAACCAAAAAAGGTCCCAACACCAGTACAACCTGAAAGTGAATCCAAGCAAACAAACTCCCAGGAATCTGGTCAGCTCTGTCATCTCTCGGGAACAGGATTTGCTGGTTCAGGCTGTAGCAGAATCCAAATCTTTGCAAGGTCTCTGACAGGTACACTTTGTGGTTTAATACTGGCTCTCATACGTGCAGCGATTAAAACAGATTTTCTATGAATAAGAGTTAATGACTCTCTCGGAAACAAACAATTACCAAATGACACTTTCTTAGTCCTCTTACGGGGCAACAAGACAAGTAACGCTACATCTTTGAACCAGACTAGGAAGCCAAGCAATTCATGACTCATTTTTACAGAGCCAAAGTGCTACTGGACGCCTCTCCCAGACTGGTGGGTAGCAACCCAGCAGAGAGCTGCTTCTCCAGCGGAAGGATCCATTTTTTCTCGTACTGTAATGTATTTTAATTCCTTATCTACCAGCTGCAAGTGCTAGAGGAGAGCAGGCAAACCCCGCACACAAGAGCTGCCTGCTACGAGTGGGAAAGAAGAATGTACAGCTCTACAGGCTCAGAGCAGGCCCAGCTTCGCAAGGCATTTGGCAAAGCTGCTTCCTTTTTCATCTCGCACAGGTTCTGCCTACATTCAAAATCCTTGCTCACCTCTGCTGCAGACTCGTTGATGAGAGCAGCACTGCTGACTGAAGCCTTCTGCCTTTCACGTTTTGCCTTGACAGGCAATTTCCTCACAGGAAAACGCTCTCCTGCTTTCTCTTCACGCTCAGAGAGAGCGTCATCTAAAAACAAAAGCAGGCAATGTAAGAACACAATTTTAAAAGGGGTATGGGATTTCTATTTGCATTGAAGTCCATCTCCTTATCCCACCTAACACAGCATAACCCATTGCAAGTTACATGCCCTTCCACAACAGCAATTGGTACTGATATAAGAAAGCTGGGGAGGGGCTTTTTCTCGGGGAGTGCAGGATAGGATGAAGGGGAACAACTTTAAGCTGAAAGAGGGGAGATTGAGATGAGAACTTAGGAAGAAACGTTTTCCTGCAATGGTGGGGCGACCCTGGCACAAGTTGCCCAGGGGTGGAGCTGCACACCACGCAAGGCAGAGTGAAAAAGAAACGAGTTAATACCGCGGGGTCAGCCTTACCCAACTCCACTCTCTCCTCGTCTTGCACAGAAATTCTGCGTCTTTTACGTGGAGGTTCGTAAGAAGTAGGCTCAGCCTGAAACAAAACCAAAAAAGGTCCCAACACCAGTACAACCTGAAAGTGAATCCAAGCAAACAAACTCCCAGGAATCTGGTCAGCTCTGTCATCTCTCGGGAACAGGATTTGCTGGTTCAGGCTGTAGCAGAATCCAAATCTTTGCAAGGTCTCTGACAGGTACACTTTGTGGTTTAATACTGGCTCTCATACGTGCAGCGATTAAAACAGATTTTCTATGAATAAGAGTTAATGACTCTCTCGGAAACAAACAATTACCAAATGACACTTTCTTAGTCCTCTTACGGGGCAACAAGACAAGTAACGCTACATCTTTGAACCAGACTAGGAAGCCAAGCAATTCATGACTCATTTTTACAGAGCCAAAGTGCTACTGGACGCCTCTCCCAGACTGGTGGGTAGCAACCCGGCAGAGAGCTGCTTCTCCAGCGGAAGGATCCATTTTTTCTCGTACTGTAATGTATTTTAATTCCTTATCTACCAGCTGCAAGTGCTAGAGGAGAGCAGGCAAACCCCGCACACAAGAGCTGCCTGCTACGAGTGGGAAAGAAGAATGTACAGCTCTACAGGCTCAGAGCAGGCCCAGCTTCGCAAGGCATTTGGCAAAGCTGCTTCCTTTTTCATCTCGCACAGGTTCTGCCTACATTCAAAATCCTTGCTCACCTCTGCTGCAGACTCGTTGATGAGAGCAGCACTGCTGACTGAAGCCTTCTGCCTTTCACGTTTTGCCTTGACAGGCAATTTCCTCACAGGAAAACGCTCTCCTGCTTTCTCTTCACGCTCAGAGAGAGCGTCATCTAAAAACAAAAGCAGGCAATGTAAGAACGCAATTTAAAAAGGGGTATGGGATTTCTATTTGCATTGAAGTCCATCTCCTAATCCCACCTAACACAGCATAACCCATTGCAAGTTACATGCCCTTCCACAACAACAATTGGTGCTGATATAAGATGGGAAGGGGCTCTTTCTCGGGGAGCGGCAGGCATAGGATGAAGGGGAACAATTTTAAGCTGAAAGAGGGGAGATTGAGATGAGATCTTAGAAAGAAATGTTTTCCTGAGAGGATGGGGTGACCCTGGCACAAGTCATGCATGCCCCATCTCTGGAGGTGTTCAAGGCCGGGTTGGATGGGGCTTTGAGCACCCCCATCCAGTGGGAGGTGTCTCTGCCTGTGGCACGGGGGTTGGAATGGGCTATGCAGGTGGCCATAAGGAAAAAATGCCTTGAAAAGCTGCTGTTTCAGTAAGAACACTGAAGTACAAAAGCCAGAGTTCCCTAAGGCACACGAAACCTAAGGAAAACCAGACACATTAAATCTTTGTGTACTGTGCAATACCTGTTTTTGCCTTCTTTGCTGGAGGCTTGTCAGGATCGTCTACCGGATCGCTGAGGACAGAACAGAGTTTCACAACTGCAGGTAAGCTTCTAACAGGCTGACAGCCCTTCTCAGCACCCACATTTCCAAAGCCAGGTTCCGTATCCCCAAGCTCTCCCCCTCTGCGCACCCCTGGGATCATCCCAGATACACCTGCCCTCAGGGAGCCTCTGCCATCCACACCTCTTGCTCACAGAGAGACAGTTACCCCACTACAGCGTATCAGGCCTCTTTTTCTCATTCTGGTAACGCTTCCTCATGTTTTACGTTTGCTCCTACCACCAAATAACTGCTGAGGTTAATATGGGAAGCTTTCCTCTTCCCTCAAGGAAAGTTTTTCAGCTTTCTGCCGGGGGAAAACCTCAAGTGGCAGAAATCACCGCCCCCCCGTGGTTTAGGTTTTCTGGCACACACTCCCAAAGGGGAGCTGGGAACACCTCTGCCATTTCACCACCCATCTGGAAAACTTAAGTGTCAGCAGGACAGCTTCTGAGGCCACCTAAGGCAGTCTCATTGGTATTTCATCCTAATTGCTGCTTCGCCTGTCATTCTCTAGGATCTCTTAGCAAAGCCCAGGATCTCCTGACCATGACGTGACAGCCTGCAGCATCTCTGAGGAGACCTTTCTGGGGCCTTTCAGTAATTAAAGGGGGCTTATAAGAAAGATGGGGGAAAACTTTTTAGCAGAGCCTGTAGCAACAGGACAAGGGGTGATGGTTTTTAACTAAAAGAGGAGAAGTTTAGCTACTAGGAAGAAATTTTTTTACACGGAAGCTGGTGGGGCACTGACACAGGTTGCCCAGAGAAGTTGTGGCTGCCCCATCCCTGGAGGTATTCAAGGCCAGGTTGGATGGGGTTTTGAGCTCCCTGATCCAGTGGGAGGTGTCCCTGCTCCCTGCAGGGGGATTCGACTGCATGACCTTCATCCTTCCTCCTCTTTTCCACTCTTTCCTCCTCCTCTCCCTCCTTATTCCTCCTCCTTTCCTTCCTCCCCTCCCCTCCTCTCTTCCTCTTCCTCTCCTCTCTTCACCTCTCCTCTCCTTTTCCTCTCCTCCCTTCCCTCTCTCCTCCCATCGCTCTTCCCCTCCTGCCATGCGAGCTCCGTTTGGGTTCAGCAGTCACCGCGCTGCTCAACCGGCCGGGCTCTCCCTGCCCTTACCCGGCGCTCCTCGCCGCCCGCCGCTTTCCGCGCACCATCCTGCCTTGCCACCACAGCGTCTGGCCGTTGTGAGGCTGCGGGGTAACGGGTACCCCTGCACCTCAACATTCCGAGTGCTCCCTTGGCAACGGCCGAGTCCACTCTGCCCTCGCCCCCCCCCGCCCCGCGCTGCCCCACAGCCCCTGCCTGGGACAGAAAACTTTTTGGGCGCGGGGGGCGGGGGGGGGAGAAGGCACTGGGGGGGAGGAGTGGGGGGAGCGGCACTGGCGAGGGGGGACACATCCCGCCGGCTTCTCCTGCCTGGGGACCTCCTCGTTAATTTAGGGGCTTATCTAGCGGAGCGCTGCGGGGGTTTGAACGGGGAGTGTGGCTGAGCCCCGGGCACAAAGGGTGATGGGGTGAAGGACGCGGGCAGGGATGCGGGCAGGGTTGCAGGCAGGGACGCAGGCAGGGATGCGGGATGCAGGCAGAGATGTGGGCAGGGTGCAGGCAAGGTGCAAGGTGTAAGGAAGACAGCGGAGCAGAGGCAGGTTTGCAGCTTGCAGGCAGGGACGTGGGCTGGGTGCAAGGGGGTGTGCAGGCTGCGAGGTGCAGGTAGGGATGCGGGCAGGGATGCGGGCAGGGATGCGGGGTGCAGGTAAGGATGCAGGATGCAGTCGGCGGTGCAGGCAGGGATACGGGCAAGGTGCGGGATGGCAGGCAGAGGGCACAGAAGCCCCGCGCACAGCTGCAGCCGCTCCCCATCCCTGTCCGTCTGTCCGAGCTACATCCCGCTCGGGAGGGGGCGCCGGGCATCTCTCCGCATCCCAGGGTGGGGAGACGCGAGGTTTGCTCGGGACGGCTCTGCGGGGCCGGGACCCACCTGCGCCTCCTGCTGTTCCTGCCCACAGCTGAACCTGCGGAGGGGGAGCAGCAGCGCTGAGCCCACTGGACACACCGTGGGATGGGAACGGGGCAGCGGGGCTGGCGAAGGGGCTGGAGCCCAGGCGTTCTCGGGGCGGCTGAGGGACCTGGCACTGTTTAGCCTGGAGAAGAGGAGGCTGAGGAAAGACCTCATCGCTCTCTGCCGGCTCCCGGAAAGGAGGTTGTGGTGAGGTGGATGCTGGTCTCTTCTCCCAGGGAACAAGTGACAGGATAAGGTGAAATGGCCTCAAGTTGCTCCAGGGCAGGTTTACATTGGATGTTGGGAAAAATTTATTTCCTGACAGAATGGTGAAACACTGGCAGAGGCTGCCCAGGGCAGTGGTGGAGTCTCCATCCCTGGAGGAGTTCAAACAGTGCGTAGAGGTGGCACTTTGGGACATGGTTTGGCAGGCCCAGCGGGCTTGGGCTGATGGTTGGACTGCATGAGCTGAGAGCTCTTTTCCAGCCTCAATGATTCTGTGATTCTGTGACTCCCACGATCTCTAAACCATCAATAATTTCATGTCGCCAAATCTGAGCAATCTTTCTTCTTGGAACTGGGGCTCGTGTTGTTCTTTACATTAAATGTTGTTCTCTTTTGGGGTTTGTTTTTTTGTTTGTTTGTTTTCTCACGCCTATATAGCAAAAAAATCACCTTTTTCCCTAAAGGAAAAGACAGCAATAGCTGATGTGCGAGGGGCTATGTCCTAACTCCTGGTGTGTCCATGCAGTGCAGTTTTGCAGCAGTTACAGTCCTCACTCCCCCTAATTTATGCATCTCATGGTTAACTTCATGACTTACTTCCTGGCTGTGCCTTTCAGCTTCTTGCTCAGGCCATTGATGTGTAAGGACTCAAAATTATGGCATTTGATGTGCGTAAATCCAGAATCTTGTTACTGGACATTGACATTACTTGTGTCTCATCCCTGATCCAGCACTGAATACAGAAACTCAGAATCTCAGCTCCTTAACTGTGCGCTACCCACGGTCTCCGCCTTTAGAGCAGCTTCAGTGCGAAAGCAATGTTGTTCACATACCTGGATGCTGAAGCAGCAGGCTTCAAATTAGTGGGATAACAAATTATGCCAGTGAAAAATTCATTTGGGGGCCAGAGGAACGATTTGTCATTTTAGACATACATAGAATTTTAGGCACCTACCGAATTTTAGGCATATAAAGCATAATATGCTTAATCTATCATTAAAACATCTTTACTTTACGTGGGGTTAGGATGGTGCCCAGTTGGCAAGGCACTCTACCAAAGAGATGTTCACCAATGAAGATGTTCCCCCCACCGCTCTATCACCAAGAGGGGCCGGGTTAGTTCAGCAGCTACGATCACCACTCTGGGCATTGTGGCCCACAAAAGCTGCCACTGCTTTCACTCCCTGCCCACAAACACGGGCTTGGACATGTGGGCCCAGAGCTCTCTATACTGAGAGGCCCAAAACAAAGTCAGATCTCCCGTTACAGTCCTACTGGGACCGTGCCTGCTCATCTGGCAACTGAACACCACCCCAAGTGCCCCTTCAGGACATCGTCACAATCGCTGAGATGCTTTTGGGCTCCCATAGTTCATCCCGGCTCGCGTCTCCTTCCTCGTAGGTCACATGTGAGCCGAAACCCACACTCATACACCACACTTTTGGGAATTAAACCCCATCCCTCTGCATCGTTACCAAGCAAAGTCTCATGCCAACAAGGCTTTTTAGGTAACTCAAATTATGCTGTTATTTTTAGACTCACCTTGCTAATCTCTGCCTCGTGTTCCTGCCTCAGTTCCCCTGGCTTGCTCAGCTGGTGCCGTGGAGCGTGGACACAGACTAAACGAGGGGAAGGGGAAAAAGAAGTGAGGAACAATGCAAGATCATGACAGTCAACAGCAAAAGACTTTCACAACCGATGACTCCCATGTCCTGTCACAGGGATGATTTGACGCAAAACAAGTTCTATGGAAAGGAACCTGCTTCGTGTTACAAAGGAACAACATTTAAAAGCACTGTTTGACAGGGCGGCCGCAACAGTCACTGTTTTCCACGCACTGCATATAAAGCAAATGTGTTTGCTGACCATAACCTACATCTTTTGCTTTCTGCAGCTGAAATGACTTCATAACACTGTAATCAGAACAACATCACAGAGCCAAGCTGCCACGGAGCCTCCCCAACGGAGCACACAGCATAATAACCCCCAAATCCTTCTTCAAGGAATGAATCCAATTTCACTCCCTTTACTCTGACACCACAATTGTAGGCTCAGAGATTCCTTCAGAGACTGAAGCCCTGGAATTTCTAACCAAACTAATTAACTGCACCTAAGAGTTGACAAAACGTTA
This sequence comes from Dromococcyx pavoninus, assembly GCA_033558185.1. Lineage (NCBI taxonomy): Eukaryota > Metazoa > Chordata > Aves > Cuculiformes > Neomorphidae > Dromococcyx > Dromococcyx pavoninus. The sequence continues at coordinate 63,058 of JAUMJL010001799.1, forward strand.
ACCGTTTCACTTACGTGAAAAGGATAAACACGCACACAGGCACATTCTCCACTTACACACTGGGCAGCTGAAGCCATACCAGCAACAAATGATCACCTGTGCAGGGACAGGCGGCCCAACAGCACACTTGGAGCAGAAGCCAGGGACTAAGATTCACTTAAGTGGTCAGACAACGCGACCTGCGCTCTGCACTACAAACGAATGAGGAACAGACAGCCCTTCCTCTGCCTGCCAAGCCCCAACACTGCTTCTTCCAGCAGTAACACAGCCTGTCTAGAATCCAAGAATCATGGAACTGCTTGGGTTGTAAGGGACCGTAAAGCCCACCCAGTTCCAACCCACTGTCATGGGCAAATCAAGGCTGGGTGGAGAATGGATTGCGAGCAGCCCTGAGGAGAAGGACTTGGGGTACTGGGGGATGAGAAGCTCAACATGAGCCAGCAAAGTGTGCTCACAGCCCAGAAAGCCAACCGTGTTGTGGGCTGCATCCAAAGCAGTGGGACCAGCAGGGTGAGGGAAAGGATTCTGCCCCTCTGCTCTGGTCTGTGAGACCCTACCTGGAGCCCCATGTCCGGTTCCGGAGTCTTCAGCACAGGAAGGACATGGAGCTATTGGAGCAAGTCCAGAGGAGGCCACAGAGATGATCCGAGGGCTGGAGCATCTCCCGTATGAGGACAGGCTGAGAGAGTTGGGCTTGTTCAGCCTGGAGAAGAGAAGGCTGCACGGAGACCTGAGCAGCATCCAGTACTGGAAGAGGCTCCAGGAAGGCTAGGGAGGGGCTCTTGATCAAGGGAGTGCAGGGATAGGATGAGGGGGAACGGTTTTCAGCTGGAAGAGGGGAGAGTGAGATGAGGTCTTGGGGAGAAATGTTGTTCCTCTGAGGGTGGCGAGGGAGTGGCACAGGTTTCCCAGGCAAGTTTTGGCTGCACCCTCCCAGGAAGTATTCAGGGCCAGGTTGGATGGGGCTTTGAGTAACCTGATCCAGGGGGAGGTGTCCCTGCCATGGCAGGGGGGTTGGAACTGGATGGGCTTTAAGTTCCCTTCTGACTCAAACCATTCTGTGATTCCATAGCATCTGCCATCACCCCCGAAAGGCCATTCCCTGAGGAGAAGCAAGGCCCAGAGCCTTCACACAAGTGTTCAGCCAAAGCACGAGAGGTGAGGTGGGTTCTCCCCCTGGGGCTCTCTCAAAGCCCCTTGTAGTGGGCCATGACCTGGCAGGCAGAGGGGGGATCACTGCTACACAGCCGATTGTGTAGAATCATGGAATCATCAAGGTTGCAAAAGACCTCTCAGCTCATGCAGTCCAACCGTCAGCCCAACCCCACTGTGCCTGCTAAACCGTGGCCCAAACTGCCACTTCTACACATTTTTTGAACCCCTCCAGGGGTGGAGACTCCACCACTGCCCCGGGCAGCCTGTGCCAGGGCTTCACCACTCTGTCAGCGGAGACATTTTTCCCAATAGCCAATCTAAACCTCCCCTGGCGCAACTTGAGGCCATTTCCTCTCGTCCTGTCACTTGTCACTTGGGAGAAGAGACCAGCACCCACCTCACCATAACCTCCTTTCTGGGAGCTGCAGAGAGCGAGGAAGTCTCTCCTCAGCCTCCTTTTCTTCAGGCTAAACGGCCCCAGCTCCCTCAGCCGCTCCCAGAACCCCTGGGCTCCAGCCCTTTCCCCAGCACCGTTCTCCTTCTGATGAGGCGTCCCAGCCCCTCAATGTCCTTCTCTACCGAGAGGCCCAAAACAAAGACGCATCTCCCGTTTCAGTCCTACTGGGACTGTGCCTGCTCATCTGGCAGCTGAACACCACCACAAGTGCCCCTTCAGGACATCGTCGCAATCGCTGAGACGCTTTTGGGCTCCCATAGTTCATCCCGGCTCGCGTCTCCTTCCTCGTAGGTCACACGTGAGCCGAAACCCACACTCATACAACACACTTTTGGGAATTAAACCCCATCGTCACAATCGCTGAGACGCTTTTGGGCTCCCATAGTTCATCCCGGCTCGCGTCTCCTTCCTCGTAGGTCACACGTGAGCCGAAACCCACACTCATACAACACACTTTTGGGAATTAAACCCCATCCCTCTGCATCGTTACCAAGCAAAGTCTCATACCAACGAGGCTTTTTATATAATTTAAATTTTTACTCTAATAGAAAAATAAATACTTCTCTTTTCCCCGGAGACAGCAAAACAACCCCAAACCAACCAACCAAACCCCAACTACGTGGGCTTCACCTATGGATTTGGTACAAATCAAAAGGTGGCAAAAGTCTTCTTTCTAAGGTCATCACAAATCCAGTTTTTAGGAATCAAGCAGATAGCAGCCATTCCAGAAACAGTCGGCAACTCTCCTCGAGGGTCTCAGCACAGAGGCCAAGTGAGTTCAGCTAAAGGAGGTGTTGCCACAACACTGGTGAGTCCCGTTTGGTTGTAAGATGGCCACATGTGTCGCGAGGTACGCCTGTGCATCTTCTCAGTGATGGAGGTTTCCAGCGCTGGCTCTTAACCGTCACAGCCATCCTTCTGCTTGCACATCGGGTGGTATCAGCTAACGTCAAAGAGTCACTGCCTCCAAAACTGGGAAACCCTCCCCGCCCTGAACCACTACTTCATCGCCTAAAGAGAACAATTTGTGTGCCTGCTGCCTTCCCAAATAAAGCATTAGAAAATAACTACACCCTGAATCAGTCACCCCGAGGTGATCACAGTGTTGCTTTAATAGTGCATCTCTCACAGCAGCTGCTGATGGATTATTTCCCACACCATCCTCCTGCGAAAATAGGGCATCGTACCCTGAAAAGAAAAGAAGAATCCATTGAATACGGAGTTACAGCAGAAAATCTGCACAAACATCCAGTTAATTCTTTAATAGGAAGTTCCTTGGAAGAGCTGTCAGCCCTTGCCCCGTGGGTGCGACATGGATTCACTCGCACAGCTCCTCAGAGGGCGACGTGGCAGCCCAGCAACACTGGATTTACCTGATGACACAAGAAAAGACCTGGAAAATAACCAGTGTCTTAACTGTTCAGAGAAGGAAACCCACTTCTCCCAGAAGAAACAAAGGCCAGGTGTCCCAAACCCACTGGCTGTGGCATCTCGCAGACTGAAGTAGGAAGCAGACACCACATGTGAGGATGAAGAACACAGCTTTGCCCTTCTGAGGCCGCTGTGAAGCTTCCAACCCCAGCAACCAAGCACCAAAACTGGAGCGAGGGACAAAACCTCAGCCCCTGCTCCAGGCACCATTAATAGCTGCTGCGCAACTTCCCTGGCTCTTGCATCCGGATGAAAAAGCCCAGAGCTGTTTCTAACCCTCACTCACCTGTGTAAATGTTAACGGTTCGTCTCTGGTGACGTAATCTGCGTACTTGCAGGTAAAAACTCCACAGTCGCTTCCATTCAGTTGCTGAGGGATTTCCTAATGAATGCAAGGAAGATGGAGAACTGTCCTCTCTTGGAAAAGAAAGGCTGTTTGGAAGCAGCACGCGCTACCCATCCCAACACCGCGCTAACCAGTCACTCGGGAACCTCCTCACACAATCCGTTTACCGTCCCGCACACAAGGAACAGCCCTGACTGAGCACACATCATCCCTCCCCTCCACTCCCTTTGCTTGGGTGCCACAACCAAAGTTCTTGGCAGGCTGATGCGGGAGAGCAGCCTTCCTCCTGCAAGGCATCTGGAGGTTTGCACAGGGCTGTGGTTCTTACGTTGAGTCTTTAGGCAGTGCTTTTTACCACTAACTCAAAGAATCATAGGATGGTTTGGGTTCATAGAATCATAGAATCGCCTGGTTGGAAAAGACCTTTGAGATTGAGTCCAACCGTACCTGTCCACTACTGAACCAGATCCCTGAGCACCTCATCTACCCGTCGGTTAAACACTTCCAGGGATGGTGACTCCACCATCTCCCTGGGCAGTCTCTGCCAGTGCCCGAGAACCCCTTCGGTGAAGAAATTTTTCCTGATGTCTTGTCTGAACCTCAGGGTTGGAAGGGATCTTAAAGCGCATCCAGTTCTAACCCCCTGCCATGGGCAGGGACACCTGCCACTAGACCAGGCCGCTCAAGGTCCCATCCAACCGGGCCTTGAACACCTCCAGGGATGGGGCAGCCACCACTTCTCTGGGCAACCTGTGCCAGGGTCTCCCCACCCTCGTCGTGAAGAATTGCTTCACGATTTCTAATCTAAATCTTCCCCCTTCCAATTTCAAGCCATTCCCCCTCATCCTGTCACTGCAGGCCCTTGTAAAAAGTCCCTCCCCAGCTTCCTTGCGGGCCCCCTTTGGGGAAACATCTGCTCAGCCCTTTGCTTTGTCACGTGCCAGGACTTGTGCTCCAAACAAGAAGAATTATCCCAAATTCAAAGCCTGTGGTCTCCGACAGCAGCAAAACAGAGTCTTACGTTCGTCCTGCAAAATGGAGGCCAAGTCAGATTCCCCCTAATGTGGCAGACTGATTAAAAAAAAGCAGTATGCAGCCAGCAAGGACAGGTCATGGTTAAAGAATTCATCCCAGCACAGTTAAGATCAGGTTGGATGGAGCTTTGAGCACCCTGATCCAGCGGGAGGTGTCCCTGCCCATGGCAGCGGGGGGTGGAACTGCATGGGCTTTAAGGTCCCTTCCAACCCAAACCATTCTATGGTTCTATGGTTTCCTGGTCCACTTGCAGCCTAAGGTGGCACCATAAGATCACAAGATGCTTACGGCTTTTTTCTAAAAGCTCGGACTTGTTAGAAAGCGTCACGACTTTCATAAGACAAGGAGCTCTTAGAGGTCACATTTCAGATCCAAGTAGTGCTCACGTACGTGTGATTTCATGCTGTGAAGTATCCACTCAGAACAATCCAGCTGCAGTTTTCTTTTTGCCTGGCTTTCTTCTTGCAGGTATTTGCTGTTGAAAACAAACCAAAAATGACTCTTTGCCTCCAAAATGTAGGCCAACAAAAAAAGAGCTGCTGAATCATGGGATGATAGAATCACTTGGTTGGAAAGGATCTTTGAGATCATTGAGTCCAACCGTACCTGTCCACTACTAAACCAGATCCCTGAGCAACTCATCTACCCCTCTGTTAAACCCCTCCAGGGATACCAGGGAGCTGAATGGCCAGCAAAGTGTCAGAGCAGTTGATTTAAGGCATTTGGAGGAAAAATCCAAATCTTAAATCGATAAACACAGCGAGAGGCTGTGAGCTAATGGGAACTGGTCAGGAATGAGACAAGCAGTTCCAAGAGAGGCTTCCACAAAAGCATAAGCTCGCTCCTTCCTGCCCAGTTGTGTTGATGCCTACCAGGGTGGAGGGGATGGCGAGATACAAGATAAGTAGCCAATGTCGCTCGACTTGCAGCAGGCAAGTCAAAGATTTCTGCTTCGTTATCTAAAAGAAACTCAGAAACTTGCAGTTGTGTTCCAGGGACAAATTCCAAAAGCCGCTTCATGATTCACAACGTAAAAGCAGTGACAGCTCGCTTACTTACAGCAAAGTTTCACAGATGTCGCTCCCATCTTCTCCAGTGGAGTCAAAGTGTGTGATGGTCTTCTTTCTGATGTCTATGACCTGTGATTACAAGGTGACTCTCAGACAAAGCACAACCTTCTGCTGCACACGCACCAAAATCTACATGGCTTTTTCTTGCCAGTTTTGTCTCTGCATCCACTTCCAAATGAAAAGTCAGTTTGGCTTACCGCCAGAGTCCAATGCTCTCCCACGTTAAGGGGCACTAAGATGATGTCCTTCTTAAAGAGATCCACCTTGCTGGTCCATTGTTCGACCTCTTGGTAACCCCCGGAAGTTAGTACGGGGTAAAAGAAAACATTAAAAGCATGGACTGCAGGATATCCTTCCTTCCTGCTTCTTTCCTCCAGAAGATACATGTAGAAATCAATGATCTGTACCATAAAGAGTAAACTTGAGATGTAAAATAAGACACTAGCTTACCAAAAGAACAATACAGCAACGTGAGGGCCATGGAGATGATCCGAAGGCTGGAGCACCTCCCATATGAGGCCAGGCTGAGGGAGCTGGGCTTGTTCAGCCGGGAGAAGAGAAGGCTCTGGGAAGACCTTGGAGCAGCCTCTCAGTACTTAAAGGGGCTACAGAAAAGCTGCGGAGGGGCTCTTGATCAGGGAGTGCAGCGACAGGATGAGGGGGAACGTTTTTCAGCTGACAGAGGGGAGACTGAGATGAGATCTTAGGAAGAAATGTTTTCCTGTGAGGGTGGGGAGACCCTGGCACAGGTTGCCCAGAGAAGTCCTGGCTGCCCCATCCCTGGAGGTGTTCAAAGCCATGCTGGATGGGGCTTGGGGCAACCGCATCCAGGGGCAGCTGTCCCTGCCCATGGCAGGGGGTTGGAACTGGATGGGCTTTAAGATCCCCTCCAACTTAAAACATCCCATCATTCTCTGATTGATTCAGCGATGTCTTTGTTGGCCATCCTTAAACACGCAGCCGAGAGAGCTCCAGTCTCTGCTGTCAGCTTTTGTTCTGAGAATTCTCTACCTGGTTCCTTCCGCAGTTTGGTAAGAACACCCCCCACCTGCTCCACCAACCCAGACTAACTCCTGGAAGCTGCATAATACAAGAAGCAAAGGAACTTCCAGAAACGCTGCACCCTTAAGTACATAAAATGAGAACTGTACAGAAATTTCCAGGCTCTGCAGTGGGGGTCATCAAATAACTTGGAAAAGACTTCCTGCCAAATGAGGATATCACTGTGCTGCAGCCACTCTTACCTGATCATTGAGCCAGCCACAGTCCTGCAGCGTGTGGATGTCACTACGAGTGACGTTCATTTGGAAGGCACTGCTCATGACCTCGTTGGCGTCGCCTTCGGCAAGTGCAGCAAAGATCTCTCTCTCCATGTCCTGAAACAAACAATTAAATGGGGAAGGACTCATTAAACAGAGTACTGAGCACGCTAACGAGCTTTCAACTGCAACAAGGCCTGTACGTTAAGCTCAGGTGCCAGGTTTTTTGCTAAGTTAGTAATAGCGCTTTTGGGTTAGTTCAGCATCCCAACTGTGAACTTCACAGTCCAGGTCTGCTTCAGTTTGTTTTCACAAAGGGAGCTCATATGGAGTATGTGGACACCAAACACAGGAAAGCAGCTGAAAAAGGGACAGAAGTAGAGCAAACCCCTTTCCCGTGTGATGCTGCAGCCCTCGCCACACTGAGGGTTAAGTAAGGGAAACGGAGGCAGCTACACTGGAGCCAGGCAACCAGGAGTGCAGGCTGTGCATCCAACTGCCTGTAAGACGGATGTTTCCATCTAGGTCTGCTTAAGGAACGCAAACAAACCACTAGGCCTCTTCGTGTAAAATACTCTGACCTGCAACAGCGTCTCCTCCTTGGTTGAATCTGGGCTAGCAAATGAACACCACCACCTGGTTTTCCTTGGGCTGAGCATCACTCTGCAAGCTTTGTCAAGCCTGGGAAAGGAAGTGCCCTTGGAAAGGACAAGTTAGCCCTTGCCTCTCTCCTCAACGGGCAAAAACCGAGGTGCTCAATTAGGTCAGCACGACTGCAGCTCCGAAGAATAAAAGCAGCCAAAATTCAGGCGAGCGGGGGAACCTGAATTCCCACTCCCTCTTGAATAGTGTAACTAAATTAAGTCCTGCGACCACTGCGATGCCCAGTTCGCACACATGGCTCTGTGGGACCTCGAGGAACCCACGCAGGGCTCTGCAGGACCCTGAGGAACCCACACAAGATGCTCAGGTACCCCCCAAGCAATGCAGTGCTGGGGATCAGCTACTGTACCTCTGTGAGTGGAGGAAAGTTGTCTACTATTTTGCCTCCTCTGGGCAGTTTGTTTGCTTCCACACCAAGGGCCGGCGATTTTCTGGGCAGAACGTATGATGGACCTGATTGGCATAGCTCATCGCCTGAGACTTCAGCTCCATTCTGTTTCTGTTAGGCAAAAGGACACTAAGTTAGCAAGGAAACACAGATTCTTGTGAGATGATAGCGCAGAAAACCTTGCTGATTTCTAAAACGGGAAGGGTTTTGTACACATCCAGACAGCCAATTGTAAAGTTACTTTTTATTGCTGAGCGCGTTCCAACTGTGCAGTGCTGCACTCCAAGCTAAGTGGAGGCAGGAGAGGCAGAAAGTCAGTTTGGCATTAAGAACCCCAGCAGAGCCTCTGCATGTGGGTATCAAGTTGAGATTGAGATCAATTACTCTGATTTCCATGATTAGAATTATATTTGCCACCTCAGACCTGAGCAGAGATGAGAGTCAGTACACCTGCTTTCATAAAGCAAGACAGGACTAAAGGTACTACAGCCCAGCTTTGCAGGCCAACTGGGTCTGTGCGAAAGACTTGGAAGCTACACCCAACCCTGGAAAGGGGAAGAAGACAAACAGCATAGCCTAACGTGCTCAGAATAGTCCAGAAACTGATGGCAGCAAGAAACCCTCTTTGACAGCGTTACTCAAACAACACTCCTGCTTTCCCTGGGCAATACACCACTCGCTCAGCAACATATGTCAGTGAGGAGGGCAAGCATTTCTGATCACAAATAGCTGTATTTACTTAGAAAGTGAACTTACCCCTGCAATGGCTTGTTTCACTGGTCCTCCTTCCTCATTAGTGTTTGCAGTTGGTGTGGAGCACCTGCGAGGAGAGGGAGAGAGAAAGAGAGAGAAGAGTGAGCTGTCAGTCCTTACAGACCCATGGAATTCTTGAGAATTCCCCTACAGGGTAGGAGACTCCCACAAAGCCAAATGACACAGGAACAATGATTACAAGAGACTCTACCTGACCACATCACAGATCAGAGGCACCTGTGGGCTGGAAACATCTTCACGTTTGAAACCTGCACAGAAAAGCAGACATATGAGAACAAGAAGTCAGCTTTCAATTCCCACCAGCTGTGCTTAGCACTCGGTTTCTGGGTGATAAATACAAAAAAGCTTAAAATGATGACTGCAAGGTTAGGAAGTTCGCACTCTGGCAGTGTGAACTCTGAATATCACGTGCAAGCGTAGGACAGCTGAAGCAGGGCATTTATTAAGTTCTAAATCCTAGGCAGCATGTGGTTTTTGCAGATGCAGATGCTCCTCCAGGCTCAGAAGAATAGCCTGTCATTTTCCACAGCAAAACAAGCTTTCCCCACATTCTAGCACCTGCTCAGAAACCCTTTCAAACCCCATGTGATTGCACAGTAAAGGCACAGATATGTACAAAGAACTAGTGGTGAAAAAGTATTTAAATAATGAGCAGGCTGAAGAAAGGACTGGGGCAATATTAAAAGTATACACACGAAGGCTGAAGGGAGGCCTTACAGTGGTCGACAAGTACCTGAAGGGGGCTGGAAGAAAGCTGGGGAGAGAATTTTTACAGGGGCTTCTAATGATAGGCTGAGGGGCAACGGCTTTAAATTGGAAGAGGGAAGATTCAGATGAGACATTAGGAAGAAATTCTTCACAATGAGGGTGGGGAGACCCTGGCACAGGTTGCCCAGGGGTGGAGCTGCACACCACGCAAGGCAGAGTGAAAAAGAAACGAGTTAATACCGCGGGGTCAGCCTTACCCAACTCCACTCTCTCCTCGTCTTGCACAGAAATTCTGCGTCTTTTACGTGGAGGTTCGTAAGAAGTAGGCTCAGCCTGAAACAAAACCAAAAAAGGTCCCAACACCAGTACAACCTGAAAGTGAATCCAAGCAAACAAACTCCCAGGAATCTGGTCAGCTCTGTCATCTCTCGGGAACAGGATTTGCTGGTTCAGGCTGTAGCAGAATCCAAATCTTTGCAAGGTCTCTGACAGGTACACTTTGTGGTTTAATACTGGCTCTCATACGTGCAGCGATTAAAACAGATTTTCTATGAATAAGAGTTAATGACTCTCTCGGAAACAAACAATTACCAAATGACACTTTCTTAGTCCTCTTACGGGGCAACAAGACAAGTAACGCTACATCTTTGAACCAGACTAGGAAGCCAAGCAATTCATGACTCATTTTTACAGAGCCAAAGTGCTACTGGACGCCTCTCCCAGACTGGTGGGTAGCAACCCAGCAGAGAGCTGCTTCTCCAGCGGAAGGATCCATTTTTTCTCGTACTGTAATGTATTTTAATTCCTTATCTACCAGCTGCAAGTGCTAGAGGAGAGCAGGCAAACCCCGCACACAAGAGCTGCCTGCTACGAGTGGGAAAGAAGAATGTACAGCTCTACAGGCTCAGAGCAGGCCCAGCTTCGCAAGGCATTTGGCAAAGCTGCTTCCTTTTTCATCTCGCACAGGTTCTGCCTACATTCAAAATCCTTGCTCACCTCTGCTGCAGACTCGTTGATGAGAGCAGCACTGCTGACTGAAGCCTTCTGCCTTTCACGTTTTGCCTTGACAGGCAATTTCCTCACAGGAAAACGCTCTCCTGCTTTCTCTTCACGCTCAGAGAGAGCGTCATCTAAAAACAAAAGCAGGCAATGTAAGAACACAATTTTAAAAGGGGTATGGGATTTCTATTTGCATTGAAGTCCATCTCCTTATCCCACCTAACACAGCATAACCCATTGCAAGTTACATGCCCTTCCACAACAGCAATTGGTACTGATATAAGAAAGCTGGGGAGGGGCTTTTTCTCGGGGAGTGCAGGATAGGATGAAGGGGAACAACTTTAAGCTGAAAGAGGGGAGATTGAGATGAGAACTTAGGAAGAAACGTTTTCCTGCAATGGTGGGGCGACCCTGGCACAAGTTGCCCAGGGGTGGAGCTGCACACCACGCAAGGCAGAGTGAAAAAGAAACGAGTTAATACTGCGGGGTCAGCCTTACCCAACTCCACTCTCTCCTCGTCTTGCACAGAAATTCTGCGTCTTTTACGTGGAGGTTCGTAAGAAGTAGGCTCAGCCTGAAACAAAACCAAAAAAGGTCCCAACACCAGTACAACCTGAAAGTGAATCCAAGCAAACAAACTCCCAGGAATCTGGTCAGCTCTGTCATCTCTCGGGAACAGGATTTGCTGGTTCAGGCTGTAGCAGAATCCAAATCTTTGCAAGGTCTCTGACAGGTACACTTTGTGGTTTAATACTGGCTCTCATACGTGCAGCGATTAAAACAGATTTTCTATGAATAAGAGTTAATGACTCTCTCGGAAACAAACAATTACCAAATGACACTTTCTTAGTCCTCTTACGGGGCAACAAGACAAGTAACGCTACATCTTTGAACCAGACTAGGAAGCCAAGCAATTCATGACTCATTTTTACAGAGCCAAAGTGCTACTGGACGCCTCTCCCAGACTGGTGGGTAGCAACCCGGCAGAGAGCTGCTTCTCCAGCGGAAGGATCCATTTTTTCTCGTACTGTAATGTATTTTAATTCCTTATCTACCAGCTGCAAGTGCTAGAGGAGAGCAGGCAAACCCCGCACACAAGAGCTGCCTGCTACGAGTGGGAAAGAAGAATGTACAGCTCTACAGGCTCAGAGCAGGCCCAGCTTCGCAAGGCATTTGGCAAAGCTGCTTCCTTTTTCATCTCGCACAGGTTCTGCCTACATTCAAAATCCTTGCTCACCTCTGCTGCAGACTCGTTGATGAGAGCAGCACTGCTGACTGAAGCCTTCTGCCTTTCACGTTTTGCCTTGACAGGCAATTTCCTCACAGGAAAACGCTCTCCTGCTTTCTCTTCACGCTCAGAGAGAGCGTCATCTAAAAACAAAAGCAGGCAATGTAAGAACGCAATTTAAAAAGGGGTATGGGATTTCTATTTGCATTGAAGTCCATCTCCTAATCCCACCTAACACAGCATAACCCATTGCAAGTTACATGCCCTTCCACAACAACAATTGGTGCTGATATAAGATGGGAAGGGGCTCTTTCTCGGGGAGCGGCAGGCATAGGATGAAGGGGAACAATTTTAAGCTGAAAGAGGGGAGATTGAGATGAGATCTTAGAAAGAAATGTTTTCCTGAGAGGATGGGGTGACCCTGGCACAAGTCATGCATGCCCCATCTCTGGAGGTGTTCAAGGCCGGGTTGGATGGGGCTTTGAGCACCCCCATCCAGTGGGAGGTGTCTCTGCCTGTGGCACGGGGGTTGGAATGGGCTATGCAGGTGGCCATAAGGAAAAAATGCCTTGAAAAGCTGCTGTTTCAGTAAGAACACTGAAGTACAAAAGCCAGAGTTCCCTAAGGCACACGAAACCTAAGGAAAACCAGACACATTAAATCTTTGTGTACTGTGCAATACCTGTTTTTGCCTTCTTTGCTGGAGGCTTGTCAGGATCGTCTACCGGATCGCTGAGGACAGAACAGAGTTTCACAACTGCAGGTAAGCTTCTAACAGGCTGACAGCCCTTCTCAGCACCCACATTTCCAAAGCCAGGTTCCGTATCCCCAAGCTCTCCCCCTCTGCGCACCCCTGGGATCATCCCAGATACACCTGCCCTCAGGGAGCCTCTGCCATCCACACCTCTTGCTCACAGAGAGACAGTTACCCCACTACAGCGTATCAGGCCTCTTTTTCTCATTCTGGTAACGCTTCCTCATGTTTTACGTTTGCTCCTACCACCAAATAACTGCTGAGGTTAATATGGGAAGCTTTCCTCTTCCCTCAAGGAAAGTTTTTCAGCTTTCTGCCGGGGGAAAACCTCAAGTGGCAGAAATCACCGCCCCCCCGTGGTTTAGGTTTTCTGGCACACACTCCCAAAGGGGAGCTGGGAACACCTCTGCCATTTCACCACCCATCTGGAAAACTTAAGTGTCAGCAGGACAGCTTCTGAGGCCACCTAAGGCAGTCTCATTGGTATTTCATCCTAATTGCTGCTTCGCCTGTCATTCTCTAGGATCTCTTAGCAAAGCCCAGGATCTCCTGACCATGACGTGACAGCCTGCAGCATCTCTGAGGAGACCTTTCTGGGGCCTTTCAGTAATTAAAGGGGGCTTATAAGAAAGATGGGGGAAAACTTTTTAGCAGAGCCTGTAGCAACAGGACAAGGGGTGATGGTTTTTAACTAAAAGAGGAGAAGTTTAGCTACTAGGAAGAAATTTTTTTACACGGAAGCTGGTGGGGCACTGACACAGGTTGCCCAGAGAAGTTGTGGCTGCCCTATCCCTGGAGGTATTCAAGGCCAGGTTGGATGGGGTTTTGAGCTCCCTGATCCAGTGGGAGGTGTCCCTGCTCCCTGCAGGGGGATTCGACTGCATGACCTTCATCCTTCCTCCTCTTTTCCACTCTTTCCTCCTCCTCTCCCTCCTTATTCCTCCTCCTTTCCTTCCTCCCCTCCCCTCCTCTCTTCCTCTTCCTCTCCTCTCTTCACCTCTCCTCTCCTTTTCCTCTCCTCCCTTCCCTCTCTCCTCCCATCGCTCTTCCCCTCCTGCCATGCGAGCTCCGTTTGGGTTCAGCAGTCACCGCGCTGCTCAACCGGCCGGGCTCTCCCTGCCCTTACCCGGCGCTCCTCGCCGCCCGCCGCTTTCCGCGCACCATCCTGCCTTGCCACCACAGCGTCTGGCCGTTGTGAGGCTGCGGGGTAACGGGTACCCCTGCACCTCAACATTCCGAGTGCTCCCTTGGCAACGGCCGAGTCCACTCTACCCTCGCCCCCCCCCGCCCCGCGCTGCCCCACAGCCCCTGCCTGGGACAGAAAACTTTTTGGGCGCGGGGGGCGGGGGGGGGAGAAGGCACTGGGGGGGAGGAGTGGGGGGAGCGGCACTGGCGAGGGGGGACACATCCCGCCGGCTTCTCCTGCCTGGGGACCTCCTCGTTAATTTAGGGGCTTATCTAGCGGAGCGCTGCGGGGGTTTGAACGGGGAGTGTGGCTGAGCCCCGGGCACAAAGGGTGATGGGGTGAAGGACGCGGGCAGGGATGCGGGCAGGGTTGCAGGCAGGGACGCAGGCAGGGATGCGGGATGCAGGCAGAGATGTGGGCAGGGTGCAGGCAAGGTGCAAGGTGTAAGGAAGACAGCGGAGCAGAGGCAGGTTTGCAGCTTGCAGGCAGGGACGTGGGCTGGGTGCAAGGGGGTGTGCAGGCTGCGAGGTGCAGGTAGGGATGCGGGCAGGGATGCGGGCAGGGATGCGGGGTGCAGGTAAGGATGCAGGATGCAGTCGGCGGTGCAGGCAGGGATACGGGCAAGGTGCGGGATGGCAGGCAGAGGGCACAGAAGCCCCGCGCACAGCTGCAGCCGCTCCCCATCCCTGTCCGTCTGTCCGAGCTACATCCCGCTCGGGAGGGGGCGCCGGGCATCTCTCCGCATCCCAGGGTGGGGAGACGCGAGGTTTGCTCGGGACGGCTCTGCGGGGCCGGGACCCACCTGCGCCTCCTGCTGTTCCTGCCCACAGCTGAACCTGCGGAGGGGGAGCAGCAGCGCTGAGCCCACTGGACACACCGTGGGATGGGAACGGGGCAGCGGGGCTGGCGAAGGGGCTGGAGCCCAGGCGTTCTCGGGGCGGCTGAGGGACCTGGCACTGTTTAGCCTGGAGAAGAGGAGGCTGAGGAAAGACCTCATCGCTCTCTGCCGGCTCCGGGAAAGGAGGTTGTGGTGAGGTGGATGCTGGTCTCTTCTCCCAGGGAACAAGTGACAGGATAAGGTGAAATGGCCTCAAGTTGCTCCAGGGCAGGTTTACATTGGATGTTGGGAAAAATTTATTTCCTGACAGAATGGTGAAACACTGGCAGAGGCTGCCCAGGGCAGTGGTGGAGTCTCCATCCCTGGAGGAGTTCAAACAGTGCGTAGAGGTGGCACTTTGGGACATGGTTTGGCAGGCCCAGCGGGCTTGGGCTGATGGTTGGACTGCATGAGCTGAGAGCTCTTTTCCAGCCTCAATGATTCTGTGATTCTGTGACTCCCACGATCTCTAAACCATCAATAATTTCATGTCGCCAAATCTGAGCAATCTTTCTTCTTGGAACTGGGGCTCGTGTTGTTCTTTACATTAAATGTTGTTCTCTTTTGGGGTTTGTTTTTTTGTTTGTTTGTTTTCTCACGCCTATATAGCAAAAAAATCACCTTTTTCCCTAAAGGAAAAGACAGCAATAGCTGATGTGCGAGGGGCTATGTCCTAACTCCTGGTGTGTCCATGCAGTGCAGTTTTGCAGCAGTTACAGTCCTCACTCCCCCTAATTTATGCATCTCATGGTTAACTTCATGACTTACTTCCTGGCTGTGCCTTTCAGCTTCTTGCTCAGGCCATTGATGTGTAAGGACTCAAAATTATGGCATTTGATGTGCGTAAATCCAGAATCTTGTTACTGGACATTGACATTACTTGTGTCTCATCCCTGATCCAGCACTGAATACAGAAACTCAGAATCTCAGCTCCTTAACTGTGCGCTACCCACGGTCTCCGCCTTTAGAGCAGCTTCAGTGCGAAAGCAATGTTGTTCACATACCTGGATGCTGAAGCAGCAGGCTTCAAATTAGTGGGATAACAAATTATGCCAGTGAAAAATTCATTTGGGGGCCAGAGGAACGATTTGTCATTTTAGACATACATAGAATTTTAGGCACCTACCGAATTTTAGGCATATAAAGCATAATATGCTTAATCTATCATTAAAACATCTTTACTTTACGTGGGGTTAGGATGGTGCCCAGTTGGCAAGGCACTCTACCAAAGAGATGTTCACCAATGAAGATGTTCCCCCCACCGCTCTATCACCAAGAGGGGCCGGGTTAGTTCAGCAGCTACGATCACCACTCTGGGCATTGTGGCCCACAAAAGCTGCCACTGCTTTCACTCCCTGCCCACAAACACGGGCTTGGACATGTGGGCCCAGAGCTCTCTATACTGAGAGGCCCAAAACAAAGTCAGATCTCCCGTTACAGTCCTACTGGGACCGTGCCTGCTCATCTGGCAACTGAACACCACCCCAAGTGCCCCTTCAGGACATCGTCACAATCGCTGAGATGCTTTTGGGCTCCCATAGTTCATCCCGGCTCGCGTCTCCTTCCTCGTAGGTCACATGTGAGCCGAAACCCACACTCATACACCACACTTTTGGGAATTAAACCCCATCCCTCTGCATCGTTACCAAGCAAAGTCTCATGCCAACAAGGCTTTTTAGGTAACTCAAATTATGCTGTTATTTTTAGACTCACCTTGCTAATCTCTGCCTCGTGTTCCTGCCTCAGTTCCCCTGGCTTGCTCAGCTGGTGCCGTGGAGCGTGGACACAGACTAAACGAGGGGAAGGGGAAAAAGAAGTGAGGAACAATGCAAGATCATGACAGTCAACAGCAAAAGACTTTCACAACCAATGACTCCCATGTCCTGTCACAGGGATGATTTGACGCAAAACAAGTTCTATGGAAAGGAACCTGCTTCGTGTTACAAAGGAACAACATTTAAAAGCACTGTTTGACAGGGCGGCCGCAACAGTCACTGTTTTCCACGCACTGCATATAAAGCAAATGTGTTTGCTGACCATAACCTACATCTTTTGCTTTCTGCAGCTGAAATGACTTCATAACACTGTAATCAGAACAACATCACAGAGCCAAGCTGCCACGGAGCCTCCCCAACGGAGCACACAGCATAATAACCCCCAAATCCTTCTTCAAGGAATGAATCCAATTTCACTCCCTTTACTCTGACACCACAATTGTAGGCTCAGAGATTCCTTCAGAGACTGAAGCCCTGGAATTTCTAACCAAACTAATTAACTGCACCTAAGAGTTGACAAAACGTTAACCGTTTCACTTATGTGAAAAGGATAAACACGCACACAGGCACATTCTCCACTTACACACTGGGCAGCTGAAGCCATACCAGCAACAAATGATCACCTGTGCAGGGACAGGCGGCCCAACAGCACACTTGGAGCAGAAGCCAGGGACTAAGATTCACTTAAGTGGTCAGACAACGTGACCTGCGCTCTGCACTACAAACGAATGAGGAACAGACAGCCCTTCCTCTGCCTGCCAAGCCCCAACACTGCTTCTTCCAGCAGTAACACAGCCTGTCTAGAATCCAAGAATCATGGAACTGCTTGGGTTGTAAGGGACCGTAAAGCCCACCCAGTTCCAACCCACTGTCATGGGCAAATCAAGGCTGGGTGGAGAATGGATTGCGAGCAGCCCTGAGGAGAAGGACTTGGGGTACTGGGGGATGAGAAGCTCAACATGAGCCAGCAAAGTGTGCTCACAGCCCAGAAAGCCAACCGTGTTGTGGGCTGCATCCAAAGCAGTGGGACCAGCAGGGTGAGGGAAAGGATTCTGCCCCTCTGCTCTGGTCTGTGAGACCCTACCTGGAGCCCCATGTCCGGTTCCGGAGTCTTCAGCACAGGAAGGACATGGAGCTATTGGAGCAAGTCCAGAGGAGGCCACAGAGATGATCCGAGGGCTGGAGCATCTCCCGTATGAGGACAGGCTGAGAGAGTTGGGCTTGTTCAGCCTGGAGAAGAGAAGGCTGCACGGAGACCTGAGCAGCATCCAGTACTGGAAGAGGCTCCAGGAAGGCTAGGGAGGGGCTCTTGATCAAGGGAGTGCAGGGATAGGATGAGGGGGAACGGTTTTCAGCTGGAAGAGGGGAGAGTGAGATGAGGTCTTGGGGAGAAATGTTGTTCCTCTGAGGGTGGCGAGGGAGTGGCACAGGTTTCCCAGGCAAGTTTTGGCTGCACCCTCCCAGGAAGTATTCAGGGCCAGGTTGGATGGGGCTTTGAGTAACCTGATCCAGGGGGAGGTGTCCCTGCCATGGCAGGGGGGTTGGAACTGGATGGGCTTTAAGTTCCCTTCTGACTCAAACCATTCTGTGATTCCATAGCATCTGCCATCACCCCCGAAAGGCCATTCCCTGAGGAGAAGCAAGGCCCAGAGCCTTCACACAAGTGTTCAGCCAAAGCACGAGAGGTGAGGTGGGTTCTCCCCCTGGGGCTCTCTCAAAGCCCCTTGTAGTGGGCCATGACCTGGCAGGCAGAGGGGGGATCACTGCTACACAGCCGATTGTGTAGAATCATGGAATCATCAAGGTTGCAAAAGACCTCTCAGCTCATGCAGTCCAACCGTCAGCCCAACCCCACTGTGCCTGCTAAACCGTGGCCCAAACTGCCACTTCTACACATTTTTTTAACCCCTCCAGGGGTGGAGACTCCACCACTGCCCCGGGCAGCCTGTGCCAGGGCTTCACCACTCTGTCAGCGGAGACATTTTTCCCAATAGCCAATCTAAACCTCCCCTGGCGCAACTTGAGGCCATTTCCTCTCGTCCTGTCACTTGTCACTTGGGAGAAGAGACCAGCACCCACCTCACCATAACCTCCTTTCTGGGAGCTGCAGAGAGCGAGGAAGTCTCTCCTCAGCCTCCTTTTCTTCAGGCTAAACGGCCCCAGCTCCCTCAGCCGCTCCCAGAACCCCTGGGCTCCAGCCCTTTCCCCAGCACCGTTCTCCTTCTGATGAGGTGTCCCAGCCCCTCAATGTCCTTCTCTACCGAGAGGCCCAAAACAAAGACGCATCTCCCGTTTCAGTCCTACTGGGACTGTGCCTGCTCATCTGGCAGCTGAACACCACCACAAGTGCCCCTTCAGGACATCGTCACAATCGCTGAGACGCTTTTGGGCTCCCATAGTTCATCCCGGCTCGCGTCTCCTTCCTCGTAGGTCACACGTGAGCCGAAACCCACACTCATACAACACACTTTTGGGAATTAAACCCCATCGTCACAATCGCTGAGACGCTTTTGGGCTCCCATAGTTCATCCCGGCTCGCGTCTCCTTCCTCGTAGGTCACACGTGAGCCGAAACCCACACTCATACAACACACTTTTGGGAATTAAACCCCATCCCTCTGCATCGTTACCAAGCAAAGTCTCATACCAACGAGGCTTTTTATATAATTTAAATTTTTACTCTAATAGAAAAATAAATACTTCTCTTTTCCCCGGAGACAGCAAAACAACCCCAAACCAACCAACCAAACCCCAACTACGTGGGCTTCACCTATGGATTTGGTACAAATCAAAAGGTGGCAAAAGTCTTCTTTCTAAGGTCATCACAAATCCAGTTTTTAGGAATCAAGCAGATAGCAGCCATTCCAGAAACAGTCGGCAACTCTCCTCGAGGGTCTCAGCACAGAGGCCAAGTGAGTTCAGCTAAAGGAGGTGTTGCCACAACCACTGGTGAGTCCCGTTTGGTTGTAAGATGGCCACATGTGTCGCGAGGTACGCCTGTGCATCTTCTCAGTGATGGAGGTTTCCAGCGCTGGCTCTTAACCGTCACAGCCATCCTTCTGCTTGCACATCGGGTGGTATCAGCTAACGTCAAAGAGTCACTGCCTCCAAAACTGGGAAACCCTCCCCGCCCTGAACCACTACTTCATCGCCTAAAGAGAACAATTTGTGTGCCTGCTGCCTTCCCAAATAAAGCATTAGAAAATAACTACACCCTGAATCAGTCACCCCGAGGTGATCACAGTGTTGCTTTAATAGTGCATCTCTCACAGCAGCTGCTGATGGATTATTTCCCACACCATCCTCCTGCGAAAATAGGGCATCGTACCCTGAAAAGAAAAGAAGAATCCATTGAATACGGAGTTACAGCAGAAAATCTGCACAAACATCCAGTTAATTCTTTAATAGGAAGTTCCTTGGAAGAGCTGTCAGCCCTTGCCCCGTGGGTGCGACATGGATTCACTCGCACAGCTCCTCAGAGGGCGACGTGGCAGCCCAGCAACACTGGATTTACCTGATGACACAAGAAAAGACCTGGAAAATAACCAGTGTCTTAACTGTTCAGAGAAGGAAACCCACTTCTCCCAGAAGAAACAAAGGCCAGGTGTCCCAAACCCACTGGCTGTGGCATCTCGCAGACTGAAGTAGGAAGCAGACACCACATGTGAGGATGAAGAACACAGCTTTGCCCTTCTGAGGCCGCTGTGAAGCTTCCAACCCCAGCAACCAAGCACCAAAACTGGAGCGAGGGACAAAACCTCAGCCCCTGCTCCAGGCACCATTAATAGCTGCTGCGCAACTTCCCTGGCTCTTGCATCCGGATGAAAAAGCCCAGAGCTGTTTCTAACCCTCACTCACCTGTGTAAATGTTAACGGTTCGTCTCTGGTGACGTAATCTGCGTACTTGCAGGTAAAAACTCCACAGTCGCTTCCATTCAGTTGCTGAGGGATTTCCTAATGAATGCAAGGAAGATGGAGAACTGTCCTCTCTTGGAAAAGAAAGGCTGTTTGGAAGCAGCACGCGCTACCCATCCCAACACCGCGCTAACCAGTCACTCGGGAACCTCCTCACACAATCCGTTTACCGTCCCGCACACAAGGAACAGCCCTGACTGAGCACACATCATCCCTCCCCTCCACTCCCTTTGCTTGGGTGCCACAACCAAAGTTCTTGGCAGGCTGATGCGGGAGAGCAGCCTTCCTCCTGCAAGGCATCTGGAGGTTTGCACAGGGCTGTGGTTCTTACGTTGAGTCTTTAGGCAGTGCTTTTTACCACTAACTCAAAGAATCATAGGATGGTTTGGGTTCATAGAATCATAGAATCGCCTGGTTGGAAAAGACCTTTGAGATTGAGTCCAACCGTACCTGTCCACTACTGAACCAGATCCCTGAGCACCTCATCTACCCGTCGGTTAAACACTTCCAGGGATGGTGACTCCACCATCTCCCTGGGCAGTCTCTGCCAGTGCCCGAGAACCCCTTCGGTGAAGAAATTTTTCCTGATGTCTTGTCTGAACCTCAGGGTTGGAAGGGATCTTAAAGCGCATCCAGTTCTAACCCCCTGCCATGGGCAGGGACACCTGCCACTAGACCAGGCCGCTCAAGGTCCCATCCAACCGGGCCTTGAACACCTCCAGGGATGGGGCAGCCACCACTTCTCTGGGCAACCTGTGCCAGGGTCTCCCCACCCTCGTCGTGAAGAATTGCTTCACGATTTCTAATCTAAATCTTCCCCCTTCCAATTTCAAGCCATTCCCCCTCATCCTGTCACTGCAGGCCCTTGTAAAAAGTCCCTCCCCAGCTTCCTTGCGGGCCCCCTTTGGGGAAACATCTGCTCAGCCCTTTGCTTTGTCACGTGCCAGGACTTGTGCTCCAAACAAGAAGAATTATCCCAAATTCAAAGCCTGTGGTCTCCGACAGCAGCAAAACAGAGTCTTACGTTCGTCCTGCAAAATGGAGGCCAAGTCAGATTCCCCCTAATGTGGCAGACTGATTAAAAAAAAGCAGTATGCAGCCAGCAAGGACAGGTCATGGTTAAAGAATTCATCCCAGCACAGTTAAGATCAGGTTGGATGGAGCTTTGAGCACCCTGATCCAGCGGGAGGTGTCCCTGCCCATGGCAGCGGGGGGTGGAACTGCATGGGCTTTAAGGTCCCTTCCAACCCAAACCATTCTATGGTTCTATGGTTTCCTGGTCCACTTGCAGCCTAAGGTGGCACCATAAGATCACAAGATGCTTACGGCTTTTTTCTAAAAGCTCGGACTTGTTAGAAAGCGTCACGACTTTCATAAGACAAGGAGCTCTTAGAGGTCACATTTCAGATCCAAGTAGTGCTCACGTACGTGTGATTTCATGCTGTGAAGTATCCACTCAGAACAATCCAGCTGCAGTTTTCTTTTTGCCTGGCTTTCTTCTTGCAGGTATTTGCTGTTGAAAACAAACCAAAAATGACTCTTTGCCTCCAAAATGTAGGCCAACAAAAAAAGAGCTGCTGAATCATGGGATGATAGAATCACTTGGTTGGAAAGGATCTTTGAGATCATTGAGTCCAACCGTACCTGTCCACTACTAAACCAGATCCCTGAGCAACTCATCTACCCCTCTGTTAAACCCCTCCAGGGATACCAGGGAGCTGAATGGCCAGCAAAGTGTCAGAGCAGTTGATTTAAGGCATTTGGAGGAAAAATCCAAATCTTAAATCGATAAACACAGCGAGAGGCTGTGAGCTAATGGGAACTGGTCAGGAATGAGACAAGCAGTTCCAAGAGAGGCTTCCACAAAAGCATAAGCTCGCTCCTTCCTGCCCAGTTGTGTTGATGCCTACCAGGGTGGAGGGGATGGCGAGATACAAGATAAGTAGCCAATGTCGCTCGACTTGCAGCAGGCAAGTCAAAGATTTCTGCTTCGTTATCTAAAAGAAACTCAGAAACTTGCAGTTGTGTTCCAGGGACAAATTCCAAAAGCCGCTTCATGATTCACAACGTAAAAGCAGTGACAGCTCGCTTACTTACAGCAAAGTTTCACAGATGTCGCTCCCATCTTCTCCAGTGGAGTCAAAGTGTGTGATGGTCTTCTTTCTGATGTCTATGACCTGTGATTACAAGGTGACTCTCAGACAAAGCACAACCTTCTGCTGCACACGCACCAAAATCTACATGGCTTTTTCTTGCCAGTTTTGTCTCTGCATCCACTTCCAAATGAAAAGTCAGTTTGGCTTACCGCCAGAGTCCAATGCTCTCCCACGTTAAGGGGCACTAAGATGATGTCCTTCTTAAAGAGATCCACCTTGCTGGTCCATTGTTCGACCTCTTGGTAACCCCCGGAAGTTAGTACGGGGTAAAAGAAAACATTAAAAGCATGGACTGCAGGATATCCTTCCTTCCTGCTTCTTTCCTCCAGAAGATACATGTAGAAATCAATGATCTGTACCATAAAGAGTAAACTTGAGATGTAAAATAAGACACTAGCTTACCAAAAGAACAATACAGCAACGTGAGGGCCATGGAGATGATCCGAAGGCTGGAGCACCTCCCATATGAGGCCAGGCTGAGGGAGCTGGGCTTGTTCAGCCGGGAGAAGAGAAGGCTCTGGGAAGACCTTGGAGCAGCTTCTCAGTACTTAAAGGGGCTACAGAAAAGCTGCGGAGGGGCTCTTGATCAGGGAGTGCAGCGACAGGATGAGGGGGAACGTTTTTCAGCTGACAGAGGGGAGACTGAGATGAGATCTTAGGAAGAAATGTTTTCCTGTGAGGGTGGGGAGACCCTGGCACAGGTTGCCCAGAGAAGTCCTGGCTGCCCCATCCCTGGAGGTGTTCAAAGCCATGCTGGATGGGGCTTGGGGCAACCGCATCCAGGGGCAGCTGTCCCTGCCCATGGCAGGGGGTTGGAACTGGATGGGCTTTAAGATCCCCTCCAACTTAAAACATCCCATCATTCTCTGATTGATTCAGCGATGTCTTTGTTGGCCATCCTTAAACACGCAGCCGAGAGAGCTCCAGTCTCTGCTGTCAGCTTTTGTTCTGAGAATTCTCTACCTGGTTCCTTCCGCAGTTTGGTAAGAACACCCCCCACCTGCTCCACCAACCCAGACTAACTCCTGGAAGCTGCATAATACAAGAAGCAAAGGAACTTCCAGAAACGCTGCACCCTTAAGTACATAAAATGAGAACTGTACAGAAATTTCCAGGCTCTGCAGTGGGGGTCATCAAATAACTTGGAAAAGACTTCCTGCCAAATGAGGATATCACTGTGCTGCAGCCACTCTTACCTGATCATTGAGCCAGCCACAGTCCTGCAGCGTGTGGATGTCACTACGAGTGACGTTCATTTGGAAGGCACTGCTCATGACCTCGTTGGCGTCGCCTTCGGCAAGTGCAGCAAAGATCTCTCTCTCCATGTCCTGAAACAAACAATTAAATGGGGAAGGACTCATTAAACAGAGTACTGAGCACGCTAACGAGCTTTCAACTGCAACAAGGCCTGTACGTTAAGCTCAGGTGCCAGGTTTTTTGCTAAGTTAGTAATAGCACTTTTGGGTTAGTTCAGCATCCCAACTGTGAACTTCACAGTCCAGGTCTGCTTCAGTTTGTTTTCACAAAGGGAGCTCATATGGAGTATGTGGACACCAAACACAGGAAAGCAGCTGAAAAAGGGACAGAAGTAGAGCAAACCCCTTTCCCGTGTGATGCTGCAGCCCTCGCCACACTGAGGGTTAAGTAAGGGAAACGGAGGCAGCTACACTGGAGCCAGGCAACCAGGAGTGCAGGCTGTGCATCCAACTGCCTGTAAGACGGATGTTTCCATCTAGGTCTGCTTAAGGAACGCAAACAAACCACTAGGCCTCTTCGTGTAAAATACTCTGACCTGCAACAGCGTCTCCTCCTTGGTTGAATCTGGGCTAGCAAATGAACACCACCACCTGGTTTTCCTTGGGCTGAGCATCACTCTGCAAGCTTTGTCAAGCCTGGGAAAGGAAGTGCCCTTGGAAAGGACAAGTTAGCCCTTGCCTCTCTCCTCAACGGGCAAAAACCGAGGTGCTCAATTAGGTCAGCACGACTGCAGCTCCGAAGAATAAAAGCAGCCAAAATTCAGGCGAGCGGGGGAACCTGAATTCCCACTCCCTCTTGAATAGTGTAACTAAATTAAGTCCTGCGACCACTGCGATGCCCAGTTCGCACACATGGCTCTGTGGGACCTCGAGGAACCCATGCAGGGCTCTGCAGGACCCTGAGGAACCCACACAAGATGCTCAGGTACCCCCCAAGCAATGCAGTGCTGGGGATCAGCTACTGTACCTCTGTGAGTGGAGGAAAGTTGTCTACTATTTTGCCTCCTCTGGGCAGTTTGTTTGCTTCCACACCAAGGGCCGGCGATTTTCTGGGCAGAACGTATGATGGACCTGATTGGCATAGCTCATCGCCTGAGACTTCAGCTCCATTCTGTTTCTGTTAGGCAAAAGGACACTAAGTTAGCAAGGAAACACAGATTCTTGTGAGATGATAGCGCAGAAAACCTTGCTGATTTCTAAAACGGGAAGGGTTTTGTACACATCCAGACAGCCAATTGTAAAGTTACTTTTTATTGCTGAGCGCGTTCCAACTGTGCAGTGCTGCACTCCAAGCTAAGTGGAGGCAGGAGAGGCAGAAAGTCAGTTTGGCATTAAGAACCCCAGCAGAGCCTCTGCATGTGGGTATCAAGTTGAGATTGAGATCAATTACTCTGATTTCCATGATTAGAATTATATTTGCCACCTCAGACCTGAGCAGAGATGAGAGTCAGTACACCTGCTTTCATAAAGCAAGACAGGACTAAAGGTACTACAGCCCAGCTTTGCAGGCCAACTGGGTCTGTGCGAAAGACTTGGAAGCTACACCCAACCCTGGAAAGGGGAAGAAGACAAACAGCATAGCCTAACGTGCTCAGAATAGTCCAGAAACTGATGGCAGCAAGAAACCCTCTTTGACAGCGTTACTCAAACAACACTCCTGCTTTCCCTGGGCAATACACCACTCGCTCAGCAACATATGTCAGTGAGGAGGGCAAGCATTTCTGATCACAAATAGCTGTATTTACTTAGAAAGTGAACTTACCCCTGCAATGGCTTGTTTCACTGGTCCTCCTTCCTCATTAGTGTTTGCAGTTGGTGTGGAGCACCTGCGAGGAGAGGGAGAGAGAAAGAGAGAGAAGAGTGAGCTGTCAGTCCTTACAGACCCATGGAATTCTTGAGAATTCCCCTACAGGGTAGGAGACTCTCACAAAGCCAAATGACACAGGAACAATGATTACAAGAGACTCTACCTGACCACATCACGGATCAGAGGCACCTGTGGGCTGGAAACATCTTCACGTTTGAAACCTGCACAGAAAAGCAGACATATGAGAACAAGAAGTCAGCTTTCAATTCCCACCAGCTGTGCTTAGCACTCGGTTTCTGGGTGATAAATACAAAAAAGCTTAAAATGATGACTGCAAGGTTAGGAAGTTCGCACTCTGGCAGTGTGAACTCTGAATATCACGTGCAAGCGTAGGACAGCTGAAGCAGGGCATTTATTAAGTTCTAAATCCTAGGCAGCATGTGGTTTTTGCAGATGCAGATGCTCCTCCAGGCTCAGAAGAATAGCCTGTCATTTTCCACAGCAAAACAAGCTTTCCCCACATTCTAGCACCTGCTCAGAAACCCTTTCAAACCCCATGTGATTGCACAGTAAAGGCACAGATATGTACAAAGAACTAGTGGTGAAAAAGTATTTAAATAATGAGCAGGCTGAAGAAAGGACTGGGGCAATATTAAAAGTATACACACGAAGGCTGAAGGGAGGCCTTACAGTGGTCGACAAGTACCTGAAGGGGGCTGGAAGAAAGCTGGGGAGAGAATTTTTACAGGGGCTTCTAATGATAGGCTGAGGGGCAACGGCTTTAAATTGGAAGAGGGAAGATTCAGATGAGACATTAGGAAGAAATTCTTCACAATGAGGGTGGGGAGACCCTGGCACAGGTTGCCCAGGGGTGGAGCTGCACACCACGCAAGGCAGAGTGAAAAAGAAACGAGTTAATACCGCGGGGTCAGCCTTACCCAACTCCACTCTCTCCTCGTCTTGCACAGAAATTCTGCATCTTTTACGTGGAGGTTCGTAAGAAGCAGGCTCAGCCTGAAACAAAACCAAAAAAGGTCCCAACACCAGTACAACCTGAAAGTGAATCCAAGCAAACAAACTCCCAGGAATCTGGTCAGCTCTGTCATCTCTCGGGAACAGGATTTGCTGGTTCAGGCTGTAGCAGAATCCAAATCTTTGCAAGGTCTCTGACAGGTACACTTTGTGGTTTAATACTGGCTCTCATACGTGCAGCGATTAAAACAGATTTTCTATGAATAAGAGTTAATGACTCTCTCGGAAACAAACAATTACCAAATGACACTTTCTTAGTCCTCTTACGGGGCAACAAGAAAAGTAACGCTACATCTTTGAACCAGACTAGGAAGCCAAGCAATTCATGACTCATTTTTACAGAGCCAAAGTGCTACTGGACGCCTCTCCCAGACTGGTGGGTAGCAACCCGGCAGAGAGCTGCTTCTCCAGCGGAAGGATCCATTTTTTCTCGTACTGTAATGTATTTTAATTCCTTATCTACCAGCTGCAAGTGCTGGAGGAGAGCAGGCAAACCCCGCACACAAGAGCTGCCTGCTACGAGTGGGAAAGAAGAATGTACAGCTCTACAGGCTCAGAGCAGGCCCAGCTTCGCAAGGCATTTGGCAAAGCTGCTTCCTTTTTCATCTCGCACAGGTTCTGCCTACATTCAAAATCCTTGCTCACCTCTGCTGCAGACTCGTTGATGAGAGCAGCACTGCTGACTGAAGCCTTCTGCCTTTCACGTTTTGCCTTGACAGGCAATTTCCTCACAGGAAAACGCTCTCCTGCTTTCTCTTCACGCTCAGAGAGAGCGTCATCTAAAAACAAAAGCAGGCAATGTAAGAACACAATTTTAAAAGGGGTATGGGATTTCTATTTGCATTGAAGTCCATCTCCTTATCCCACCTAACACAGCATAACCCATTGCAAGTTACATGCCCTTCCACAACAGCAATTGGTACTGATATAAGAAAGCTGGGGAGGGGCTTTTTCTCGGGGAGTGCAGGATAGGATGAAGGGGAACAACTTTAAGCTGAAAGAGGGGAGATTGAGATGAGAACTTAGGAAGAAACGTTTTCCTGCAATGGTGGGGCAACCCTGGCACAAGTTGCCCAGGGGTGGAGCTGCACACCACGCAAGGCAGAGTGAAAAAGAAACGAGTTAATACCGCGGGGTCAGCCTTACCCAACTCCACTCTCTCCTCGTCTTGCACAGAAATTCTGCGTCTTTTACGTGGAGGTTCGTAAGAAGTAGGCTCAGCCTGAAACAAAACCAAAAAAGGTCCCAACACCAGTACAACCTGAAAGTGAATCCAAGCAAACAAACTCCCAGGAATCTGGTCAGCTCTGTCATCTCTCGGGAACAGGATTTGCTGGTTCAGGCTGTAGCAGAATCCAAATCTTTGCAAGGTCTCTGACAGGTACACTTTGTGGTTTAATACTGGCTCTCATACGTGCAGCGATTAAAACAGATTTTCTATGAATAAGAGTTAATGACTCTCTCGGAAACAAACAATTACCAAATGACACTTTCTTAGTCCTCTTACGGGGCAACAAGAAAAGTAACGCTTACATCTTTGAACCAGACTAGGAAGCCAAGCAATTCATGACTCATTTTTACAGAGCCAAAGTGCTACTGGACGCCTCTCCCAGACTGGTGGGTAGCAACCCAGCAGAGAGCTGCTTCTCCAGCGGAAGGATCCATTTTTTCTCGTACTGTAATGTATTTTAATTCCTTATCTACCAGCTGCAAGTGCTAGAGGAGAGCAGGCAAACCCCGCACACAAGAGCTGCCTGCTACGAGTGGGAAAGAAGAATGTACAGCTCTACAGGCTCAGAGCAGGCCCAGCTTCGCAAGGCATTTGGCAAAGCTGCTTCCTTTTTCATCTCGCACAGGTTCTGCCTACATTCAAAATCCTTGCTCACCTCTGCTGCAGACTCGTTGATGAGAGCAGCACTGCTGACTGAAGCCTTCTGCCTTTCACGTTTTGCCTTGACAGGCAATTTCCTCACAGGAAAACGCTCTCCTGCTTTCTCTTCACGCTCAGAGAGAGCGTCATCTAAAAACAAAAGCAGGCAATGTAAGAACACAATTTTAAAAGGGGTATGGGATTTCTATTTGCATTGAAGTCCATCTCCTTATCCCACCTAACACAGCATAACCCATTGCAAGTTACATGCCCTTCCACAACAGCAATTGGTACTGATATAAGAAAGCTGGGGAGGGGCTTTTTCTCGGGGAGTGCAGGATAGGATGAAGGGGAACAACTTTAAGCTGAAAGAGGGGAGATTGAGATGAGAACTTAGGAAGAAACGTTTTCCTGCAATGGTGGGGCGACCCTGGCACAAGTTGCCCAGGGGTGGAGCTGCACACCACGCAAGGCAGAGTGAAAAAGAAACGAGTTAATACCGCGGGGTCAGCCTTACCCAACTCCACTTTCTCCTCGTCTTGCACAGAAATTCTGCGTCTTTTACGTGGAGGTTCGTAAGAAGTAGGCTCAGCCTGAAACAAAACCAAAAAAGGTCCCAACACCAGTACAACCTGAAAGTGAATCCAAGCAAACAAACTCCCAGGAATCTGGTCAGCTCTGTCATCTCTCGGGAACAGGATTTGCTGGTTCAGGCTGTAGCAGAATCCAAATCTTTGCAAGGTCTCTGACAGGTACACTTTGTGGTTTAATACTGGCTCTCATACGTGCAGCGATTAAAACAGATTTTCTATGAATAAGAGTTAATGACTCTCTCGGAAACAAACAATTACCAAATGACACTTTCTTAGTCCTCTTATGGGGCAACAAGACAAGTAACGCTACATCTTTGAACCAGACTAGGAAGCCAAGCAATTCATGACTCATTTTTACAGAGCCAAAGTGCTACTGGACGCCTCTCCCAGACTGGTGGGTAGCAACCCGGCAGAGAGCTGCTTCTCCAGCGGAAGGATCCATTTTTTCTCGTACTGTAATGTATTTTAATTCCTTATCTACCAGCTGCAAGTGCTAGAGGAGAGCAGGCAAACCCCGCACACAAGAGCTGCCTGCTACGAGTGGGAAAGAAGAATGTACAGCTCTACAGGCTCAGAGCAGGCCCAGCTTCGCAAGGCATTTGGCAAAGCTGCTTCCTTTTTCATCTCGCACAGGTTCTGCCTACATTCAAAATCCTTGCTCACCTCTGCTGCAGACTCGTTGATGAGAGCAGCACTGCTGACTGAAGCCTTCTGCCTTTCACGTTTTGCCTTGACAGGCAATTTCCTCACAGGAAAACGCTCTCCTGCTTTCTCTTCACGCTCAGAGAGAGCGTCATCTAAAAACAAAAGCAGGCAATGTAAGAACACAATTTTAAAAGGGGTATGGGATTTCTATTTGCATTGAAGTCCATCTCCTAATCCCACCTAACACAGCATAACCCATTGCAAGTTACGTGCCCTTCCACAACAACAATTGGTGCTGATATAAGATGGGAAGGGGCTCTTTCTCGGGGAGCGGCAGGCATAGGATGAAGGGGAACAATTTTAAGCTGAAAGAGGGGAGATTGAGATGAGATCTTAGAAAGAAATGTTTTCCTGAGAGGATGGGGTGACCCTGGCACAAGTCATGCATGCCCCGTCTCTGGAGGTGTTCAAGGCCGGGTTGGATGGGGCTTTGAGCACCCCCATCCAGTGGGAGGTGTCTCTGCCTGTGGCACGGGGGTTGGAATGGGCTATGCAGGTGGCCATAAGGAAAAAATGCCTTGAAAAGCTGCTGTTTCAGTAAGAACACTGAAGTACAAAAGCCAGAGTTCCCTAAGGCACACGAAACCTAAGGAAAACCAGACACATTAAATCTTTGTGTACTGTGCAATACCTGTTTTTGCCTTCTTTGCTGGAGGCTTGTCAGGATCGTCTACCGGATCGCTGAGGACAGAACAGAGTTTCACAACTGCAGGTAAGCTTCTAACAGGCTGACAGCCCTTCTCAGCACCCACATTTCCAAAGCCAGGTTCCGTATCCCCAAGCTCTCCCCCTCTGCGCACCCCTGGGATCATCCCAGATACACCTGCCCTCAGGGAGCCTCTGCCATCCACACCTCTTGCTCACAGAGAGACAGTTACCCCACTACAGCGTATCAGGCCTCTTTTTCTCATTCTGGTAACGCTTCCTCATGTTTTACGTTTGCTCCTACCACCAAATAACTGCTGAGGTTAATATGGGAAGCTTTCCTCTTCCCTCAAGGAAAGTTTTTCAGCTTTCTGCCGGGGGAAAACCTCAAGTGGCAGAAATCACCGCCCCCCCGTGGTTTAGGTTTTCTGGCACACACTCCCAAAGGGGAGCTGGGAACACCTCTGCCATTTCACCACCCATCTGGAAAACTTAAGTGTCAGCAGGACAGCTTCTGAGGCCACCTAAGGCAGTCTCATTGGTATTTCATCCTAATTGCTGCTTCGCCTGTCATTCTCTAGGATCTCTTAGCAAAGCCCAGGATCTCCTGACCATGACGTGACAGCCTGCAGCATCTCTGAGGAGACCTTTCTGGGGCCTTTCAGTAATTAAAGGGGGCTTATAAGAAAGATGGGGGAAAACTTTTTAGCAGAGCCTGTAGCAACAGGACAAGGGGTGATGGTTTTTAACTAAAAGAGGAGAAGTTTAGCTACTAGGAAGAAATTTTTTTACACGGAAGCTGGTGGGGCACTGACACAGGTTGCCCAGAGAAGTTGTGGCTGCCCTATCCCTGGAGGTATTCAAGGCCAGGTTGGATGGGGTTTTGAGCTCCCTGATCCAGTGGGAGGTGTCCCTGCTCCCTGCAGGGGGATTCGACTGCATGACCTTCATCCTTCCTCCTCTTTTCCACTCTTTCCTCCTCCTCTCCCTCCTTATTCCTCCTCCTTTCCTTCCTCCCCTCCCCTCCTCTCTTCCTCTTCCTCTCCTCTCTTCACCTCTCCTCTCCTTTTCCTCTCCTCCCTTCCCTCTCTCCTCCCATCGCTCTTCCCCTCCTGCCATGCGAGCTCCGTTTGGGTTCAGCAGTCACCGCGCTGCTCAACCGGCCGGGCTCTCCCTGCCCTTACCCGGCGCTCCTCGCCGCCCGCCGCTTTCCGCGCACCATCCTGCCTTGCCACCACAGCGTCTGGCCGTTGTGAGGCTGCGGGGTAACGGGTACCCCTGCACCTCAACATTCCGAGTGCTCCCTTGGCAACGGCCGAGTCCACTCTGCCCTCGCCCCCCCCCGCCCCGCGCTGCCCCACAGCCCCTGCCTGGGACAGAAAACTTTTTGGGCGCGGGGGGCGGGGGGGGGAGAAGGCACTGGGGGGGAGGAGTGGGGGGAGCGGCACTGGCGAGGGGGGACACATCCCGCCGGCTTCTCCTGCCTGGGGACCTCCTCGTTAATTTAGGGGCTTATCTAGCGGAGCGCTGCGGGGGTTTGAACGGGGAGTGTGGCTGAGCCCCGGGCACAAAGGGTGATGGGGTGAAGGACGCGGGCAGGGATGCGGGCAGGGTTGCAGGCAGGGACGCAGGCAGGGATGCGGGATGCAGGCAGAGATGTGGGCAGGGTGCAGGCAAGGTGCAAGGTGTAAGGAAGACAGCGGAGCAGAGGCAGGTTTGCAGCTTGCAGGCAGGGACGTGGGCTGGGTGCAAGGGGGTGTGCAGGCTGCGAGGTGCAGGTAGGGATGCGGGCAGGGATGCGGGCAGGGATGCGGGGTGCAGGTAAGGATGCAGGATGCAGTCGGCGGTGCAGGCAGGGATACGGGCAAGGTGCGGGATGGCAGGCAGAGGGCACAGAAGCCCCGCGCACAGCTGCAGCCGCTCCCCATCCCTGTCCGTCTGTCCGAGCTACATCCCGCTCGGGAGGGGGCGCCGGGCATCTCTCCGCATCCCAGGGTGGGGAGACGCGAGGTTTGCTCGGGACGGCTCTGCGGGGCCGGGACCCACCTGCGCCTCCTGCTGTTCCTGCCCACAGCTGAACCTGCGGAGGGGGAGCAGCAGCGCTGAGCCCACTGGACACACCGTGGGATGGGAACGGGGCAGCGGGGCTGGCGAAGGGGCTGGAGCCCAGGCGTTCTCGGGGCGGCTGAGGGACCTGGCACTGTTTAGCCTGGAGAAGAGGAGGCTGAGGAAAGACCTCATCGCTCTCTGCCGGCTCCGGGAAAGGAGGTTGTGGTGAGGTGGATGCTGGTCTCTTCTCCCAGGGAACAAGTGACAGGATAAGGTGAAATGGCCTCAAGTTGCTCCAGGGCAGGTTTACATTGGATGTTGGGAAAAATTTATTTCCTGACAGAATGGTGAAACACTGGCAGAGGCTGCCCAGGGCAGTGGTGGAGTCTCCATCCCTGGAGGAGTTCAAACAGTGCGTAGAGGTGGCACTTTGGGACATGGTTTGGCAGGCCCAGCGGGCTTGGGCTGATGGTTGGACTGCATGAGCTGAGAGCTCTTTTCCAGCCTCAATGATTCTGTGATTCTGTGACTCCCACGATCTCTAAACCATCAATAATTTCATGTCGCCAAATCTGAGCAATCTTTCTTCTTGGAACTGGGGCTCGTGTTGTTCTTTACATTAAATGTTGTTCTCTTTTGGGGTTTGTTTTTTTGTTTGTTTGTTTTCTCACGCCTATATAGCAAAAAAATCACCTTTTTCCCTAAAGGAAAAGACAGCAATAGCTGATGTGCGAGGGGCTATGTCCTAACTCCTGGTGTGTCCATGCAGTGCAGTTTTGCAGCAGTTACAGTCCTCACTCCCCCTAATTTATGCATCTCATGGTTAACTTCATGACTTACTTCCTGGCTGTGCCTTTCAGCTTCTTGCTCAGGCCATTGATGTGTAAGGACTCAAAATTATGGCATTTGATGTGCGTAAATCCAGAATCTTGTTACTGGACATTGACATTACTTGTGTCTCATCCCTGATCCAGCACTGAATACAGAAACTCAGAATCTCAGCTCCTTAACTGTGCGCTACCCACGGTCTCCGCCTTTAGAGCAGCTTCAGTGCGAAAGCAATGTTGTTCACATACCTGGATGCTGAAGCAGCAGGCTTCAAATTAGTGGGATAACAAATTATGCCAGTGAAAAATTCATTTGGGGGCCAGAGGAACGATTTGTCATTTTAGACATACATAGAATTTTAGGCACCTACCGAATTTTAGGCATATAAAGCATAATATGCTTAATCTATCATTAAAACATCTTTACTTTACGTGGGGTTAGGATGGTGCCCAGTTGGCAAGGCACTCTACCAAAGAGATGTTCACCAATGAAGATGTTCCCCCCACCGCTCTATCACCAAGAGGGGCCGGGTTAGTTCAGCAGCTACGATCACCACTCTGGGCATTGTGGCCCACAAAAGCTGCCACTGCTTTCACTCCCTGCCCACAAACACGGGCTTGGACATGTGGGCCCAGAGCTCTCTATACTGAGAGGCCCAAAACAAAGTCAGATCTCCCGTTACAGTCCTACTGGGACCGTGCCTGCTCATCTGGCAACTGAACACCACCCCAAGTGCCCCTTCAGGACATCGTCACAATCGCTGAGATGCTTTTGGGCTCCCATAGTTCATCCCGGCTCGCGTCTCCTTCCTCGTAGGTCACATGTGAGCCGAAACCCACACTCATACACCACACTTTTGGGAATTAAACCCCATCCCTCTGCATCGTTACCAAGCAAAGTCTCATGCCAACAAGGCTTTTTAGGTAACTCAAATTATGCTGTTATTTTTAGACTCACCTTGCTAATCTCTGCCTCGTGTTCCTGCCTCAGTTCCCCTGGCTTGCTCAGCTGGTGCCGTGGAGCGTGGACACAGACTAAACGAGGGGAAGGGGAAAAAGAAGTGAGGAACAATGCAAGATCATGACAGTCAACAGCAAAAGACTTTCACAACCGATGACTCCCATGTCCTGTCACAGGGATGATTTGACGCAAAACAAGTTCTATGGAAAGGAACCTGCTTCGTGTTACAAAGGAACAACATTTAAAAGCACTGTTTGACAGGGCGGCCGCAACAGTCACTGTTTTCCACGCACTGCATATAAAGCAAATGTGTTTGCTGACCATAACCTACATCTTTTGCTTTCTGCAGCTGAAATGACTTCATAACACTGTAATCAGAACAACATCACAGAGCCAAGCTGCCACGGAGCCTCCCCAACGGAGCACACAGCATAATAACCCCCAAATCCTTCTTCAAGGAATGAATCCAATTTCACTCCCTTTACTCTGACACCACAATTGTAGGCTCAGAGATTCCTTCAGAGACTGAAGCCCTGGAATTTCTAACCAAACTAATTAACTGCACCTAAGAGTTGACAAAACGTTAACCGTTTCACTTACGTGAAAAGGATAAACACGCACACAGGCACATTCTCCACTTACACACTGGGCAGCTGAAGCCATACCAGCAACAAATGATCACCTGTGCAGGGACAGGCGGCCCAACAGCACACTTGGAGCAGAAGCCAGGGACTAAGATTCACTTAAGTGGTCAGACAACGCGACCTGCGCTCTGCACTACAAACGAATGAGGAACAGACAGCCCTTCCTCTGCCTGCCAAGCCCCAACACTGCTTCTTCCAGCAGTAACACAGCCTGTCTAGAATCCAAGAATCATGGAACTGCTTGGGTTGTAAGGGACCGTAAAGCCCACCCAGTTCCAACCCACTGTCATGGGCAGGGACACCCTCTACCGGGTCAGGTTGCTCAAAGTCTCATCCAACCTGGCCTTGAACACCCCCAGGGATGGGGCTGCCACCACTTCCCTGGGCAACCTGTGCCACGGCCTCACCACCCAAACGCAGTTACTTATTTGACAACATCCAAAGTCCACCAACCGTAACTGCTTTGGTAACGCAGAGACATCGCAGGACAAGTGACATCTCACTTACTTTCCTCGTCCAAATCCTGCCCATTAATCCTACGCTTGCACTCCTCCCGGTAATTCTGCATCTTTTCCCAGAGGTCCCAGGTGACGAGAGTATTTCTGCAGGCATCGTATCGTGCCCAAGAGGAGACTTGACACCGACAAAATGGGCAACAAAGACTGGTGTTTTCAACGGTCAGCTGCAAACAGGAACTACAGAGGCTATGGTTGCAAGGCAGTGTCACGGGCTCCACACAGATCTCCATGCAGATTTGGCAGAGGCAGTCAGACAAGGAAAGCGGAGCCTCCGATTTCTTTGCCATGCTGACTCGAGGCAGGGGAGCGAGATCAGCACAACGCTAGTACCTGAAAGCAAAAAGAAACATCTATTTTACTTCCCAAAAAGAATATAAAAGAAACTAGAAACTGCTCGGGCTTCCAGCTGCTTTACGAAGGCGCCAGTGGATTACAGAAGCCTGCTGACGTGATTACTTTTGCTCGCAATCCAAGAGACTCTCAACTTTCAGAGGAAGACACAGGCCTTTTTGAAAGTCACAGAGAAAGTGTAAGAGCTTCTCCTGCTGCAGCTTCCTGTGAGGTGCAACAGGTAGTAAGGAGAGGGAGGAGAGAAAGTGGGAGTTCTTCCAGCACTGACTCCCTGCTAGTAACCATCCACACTCAGTCTGGTGGATCCATCAGCACCGTGACCTTAATCTCCCTTTTCTCAATTGTTTCAGGACATGTGCGTCCTCCAAAAGCTGCTTCTGGAACAGACCTTGTTCCAGAACGCTCTGAAGGAGAAATACAACGTCCTGTGTTCAGTTCTGGAGTCCTTAGCACAGGAAGGACATGGAGCTGCTGCAGTGAGTCCAGAGGAGGCCACAGAGATGATCTGAGGGCTGGAGCACCTCCCGTATGAGGACAAGCTGAGAGAGTTGGGCTTGTTCAGCCGGGAGAAGAGAAGGCTGCACGGAGACCTTAGAGCAGCCTCCCTGTACTGAAAGGGGCTCCAGGAAAAGTGGGGAGGGGCTCTTGATCAGGGAGTGCAGAGACAGTACAAGGGAGAACAGTTTTCAGCTGAAAGATGGGAGATTGAGACGAGATCCTACGGAGAAATGTTTTCCTGTGAGGGTGGGGAGGCCTTGGCCCAGGCTGCACAGAGAAGTGGTGGCTGCCCCATCCCTGGAGGTGTTCAAGGCCAGGCTGGATGGGGCTTCGAGCACCCTGATCCAGTGGGAGGCGGCCCTGCCCATGGCAGGGGGTTGGAACTGGATGGGCTTTGAGGTCCCTTCCAACCTAAACCATTCCAAGACTCTATGATCCCTTGACGCCACAGGAACAGAGCCTCTTCCTCACCCATTTGCTTAAGCTGGGAATAAAAACCCAAACCCTTCTCATGAGCACAATCCAAGCACCCACCGATACGTCCAGGCCTCAGCATCTTCGCTCACGGCTTCAAGCGGCGGGGATCACCCGGCCCTGCTGCCACCTCACAGGATTTTCCCGCTTGGCCCAGAAACCCTGCGGAAGAGAAAATGAAAATATAAAAGCGACAGACAGAAGAAAAAAAAAAAAAAAGAGTAAGCCCACAGTTTTTTAAATTACAGGAGCGTAACAACATTCTTACGGGCTCAGGAGGGTGGCGGGGGGTCCTGCTGGGAGCAGCACACAAGGACCCCCGGGCTGGGTTTGGGTTTACTGACCAAAGCAAGCCTTTTTTTCCTGGAAAAGCAGCTGGAGAAGGCGGAGCCATAGGCCTCACCGGTACTAGCGCAAGAGCCGAGGGGAAGGGGCTGGGATTCCCC